>JAAMXS010001322.1:0-167237 GCA_019693525.1 Cylindrotheca fusiformis | reverse complement strand
GACACATTTACTTTCAACAAGGACTATACGAGCAAGTCCAAGAGAGTGCGTATCCCATTGGTAAAAGAATCTTCGGTAAAGAAAGGAGATCCAGGCGCTGCTGGGGCAGCCTCTGCGGCGGCGGCGGCCGCGAATGGTGCTGTGCCTTTCCCAGTGGAAGAGGACAGGCGCCATTTAGTGGAAGCTTCGCTTGTCCGGATAATGAAAGCGAGAAAAACTCTCCATCACAATGACTTGATTGCTGAAGTAATACGGCAATTGAGTGTCCGATTTTCACCTTCCCCACAATTTGTCAAGAAGCGAATCGAGAGTCTGATCGAACGAGAATACTTGGAACGTACTACGCAGGATCACCGGGTCTATCAGTACATGGCTTAGCAGTGGATTACCAGCATTCACTGTTTAGCAGATTTGGCATGGGGATCGTACGCACTAGGTTTCGTTGTGCGGTCCCTTATCACTGCGGGCTTAGCTTTTAGATTATTCATAAGAAAGGTCAGGAAATTGTTCTAAATTCGATTTGCGATATGTATCCTTGCTTCCCTCATCTGATGTAGGGTAGGTCTTCACAATTGCCTCCCCGTGTTGTGTCGATTCTCGTCTGTTCCCGTACGGCCTGTTTGAATGGTCGGGTGACGGACAGGCCATCAGGGGTTGAAACGATCTTGTGTTCTGTATACAGAACAACCACTGGCAACAGTAAGCCAATGAGATCGTTCGACGAAAGAGAAATGCCAAATGCCACCGACCATATCCTAATTCGCAATTGCGATGAATGTCGACGTTGGACACATGTATTAAACACATTTTTGTTTCAAACCACAACTTATAGGATTTTCATTGGAAGCGACGAGAGATTGTTTGCACTGCTATCTGTTGTCTTGAAGTGTCCAAGCTTTCTCATTCCTTTGGATAAGAAAGTGGTACCTCATTTTTCAACAATCGTCATGATGCAATCAACTCGCAGATGCTACAAAGGGCAACCACGCAACCCCTATTTGCAATACTTCATTGTGCTACTTGGAACCTTGATGTTCGGAGGTTTGGATTTACCAACATCGGAAGCTTTTTCATCATCATCTCGCACCAGTCGTTTCCCTTCACTATTAACAGCTAAAGTGTCTGGTGACGGCCTCGGCGAATACGATCCGTCGGAAGATATCCGACCAGAAAGGGAGGTTGTCGTCGGGGACCCACAGCTGCGATTGAAGGAGAAAGAACGAAGTGTGACAAGTATCCTGAAAGAGTTGGCAGCCATTCAACAACAAGGACCACAAAAGTACTGTATTCTGGGGACACGCCATTGTTCCTACCTTCATCAACAGATTATTGAATTACTGTACGTAGCGCTGGTTTGAAGTGCCGAATGCATCCGAAGCTTTTCTCAACCGCTTTTCTTCCCATCTCAGCGCGTATGCTCTTGTATTGAGTGGAAACCATGTCTACACGTCGGGGGCCGGTGGAACAAACGCAGCAACCATTCGGGGAGCTCTGAGAGCCGAGCGTGATGATTTACTGACGGTTATATTGCCACAAAGTATGGACCGCCAAACTAAGGAATCACAAGAACTTGTGAAGAAAGTGAAGGATGTGATTACGATGCCACAGAACGACGACATGAGTTTGGATGTTGCGAGTCGAATTTGCAACTCCTATCTCCTTAGTCAAACAGATCAATTGATCAGTTTCGCTTTCCATGAATCAACCACAGTGATTGAAGCCACGAAGGAAGCTAAAGAACTGGATATGTTAGTGACTACTCTCTACTTGGACTGAAAAGGGTGATCAATTCTAGCATTGGCACAACAGAACCGAAAATCAGCCATTCCGGGAAAAAAAGGTTCTCCACAATTGCGCTTCCTTGCTTCTCAATAAAAATAGAAATGGCCAACTGCCGCTTTTGGTACCTCGCTATCCCTCTGTATCCTGTTCATTGCTAAGGTTTGAACTATCTTACTAACATAACTGTCTTAAAAAATTGATGGGTGCTGGGTTTTGGCAACTTGCCGTCTCTCCTCTCGGTACATGACGCACTCAGAGAGTGTTGACAAAGCGGCTTCTATCCTGACATCGTCATCGTCCCCCAAGGTCTTGAGCAGTGTCTTGTGTTGGACTGGACACAAATCCGGGCCCATGCACATGGTTAGGTCCATACTAGCGCGCATGCATTCTTCCTCGGATCCACAGGAATCAACTTTCTTCTGGGCTTTCCTACACTTTTTCAACACCCTGGCAAAGGACTGAGCAATCTCCTTTGCTTCAGATTCGGAAATGTCTGCGATTGTTGTACCATCCATGCCCTGTTTCTGTGAGGAAGGCTTGGTCGATTCTTGAATCATTTTCCACACATCAATGGATTCTTGTACTTGAGTGGCCATTTCAGGAGTTCCTTTTAGAGGTAGCGGAGTAAATGTGGTTTCTTTGTTCCAGACTTTGTACGGCATTCGTACTGCACGCGAAAGAAGTTGATCAGGGCCATCCAAGGCTGGCCGTACATCAACTAACAGCGTCGGAGAGGCATTGTGATCGTTCAAGTCGGGCAACTTTTCATCCTCCACCATGTCCTTCCCTCTTGTCTCGTCATAGTAATAGTCAATGACATACCTAACAGTCATGCCATTGCTACGAAGCACAGTCCAGTCATGTCGATCGAAAGGAAGCGGATGGCCTAACAAGTAGTGCTTGAGTATTGCCTTGGGAGACAAATCGGTTGGCCGTCCTTGGAACTTGAGTAGTTTAGGAGTTGCCGATTCGTCATATGTTTGGCGTTCCCATTCGACGACTTGGGCCCATGTTTTTTCATTCATATTGTTGTGTAGCGCCACGACACTCTCCATATCTTCTTCGGAAGTATCGTTTCCTAACTTTCCCTTACGTGTCAAAGCATTGTAGAATTGCTGGGGACTTGGATACGTCCAGGTATTCTGTTCGTCGGAACCGCCACCTTTCGGGATAGAAGAAGAGACACGATTTGTCGAGAGTTCGCTTTTTTGAGAGGCTACTGGAAGTTGCGTCTTGACTCCTTTGGGCATTTGATTGGTTTTATCAATGGGTTGAGAGTAGACATTATATTCTGGATGTACTGGGCATCCACTTTCTGACTGAGATGGTGGTGCTCTTGATGTATCATGCTGAACCGGATCAGATGATGATTTCGGGTGCTTGGATTGTTCTTGTTGTTCCTTGGATAAGGGTTTTTTCCCTTGGGGACCATGTACTTCTGCTGCCTTGAACAGCTGTCTCCAGTCCCAGCTATAGGATCCATCAGGCTGATGCATTGGGCATTTGGACTCTTCTGATTGAGTTTCTGGATTTGTTGGGGCAGCTTGGGCTTGCTTGGATTGCTCTTGTTGTTCCTTGGATAAGGGCTTTTTTCCTTGGGGACCATGAACTTCTGCTGCCTTGAATAGTTGTTTCCAGTCCCAGCTGTAAGATCCATCAGGCTGATGCATTGGGCATTTGGACTCCTCCGATTTAGTTCCTGGAATTGCAGAGGCTGTATGGGTTGGTATCGAAGGGTTCGATGTCACTTCATCTTGCTGCTTGGATTGCTTCCCTCCCATCTTTGCTTGGTTTGCCTAAATGTATTTTGAATGTTTCGCACACTGAAAAGAATAGGAATGAGTTAAGTGTACTGATCGAGTGACAAGAGCACCGTTCAAGGCGAATGTTGTGGGTGTGGGCTCCAAGTTTGAAACAGAAAATAGGAGGCGGAGAAGATAGAACCTAGAATCTGGAATCTCGTGCCAAAGAACATACAGACAGAGAACGGGATGCTCCATCGATTTTGAAAAAATTAGCTTCTACAGTTTCACATGCTCCAGCTTAACATCACACAACCAAAGTTGTTCTGTTGTCCAGAAGACAAGAGGCGTAGGAGATGATACGAATGAAAAGAGCGAAAGCTCTTGTCGTACCATTTTCTCTGGGAATTCTCCTTGCGGTGTTGTATACATGGGGTGCTTTGCAAAGCGAACGCTCGAGTCTGTTACTGCCTACTCTTCGTCGTCGAAAGTACGCAACATCACTGGTAGTGCTACTTCTGTCCATCAATCATACCAACCACCGGAAGCAGTGCTAGCCTTTCACAAGTACCAGGAACTGCATTCTCATGAGGCGCTGAATCGAGACTACATTGATTCTGATGAAGGCAGAACTCTCCAGCATCGAAAATATGCCGTTGCCTACTACTGGTGTCCCCAACGGATGGGCAACATTCTGCACTCCTTCTTCAATGCATTTACTTGGGCAATGATTCACAATCGCACGATCTTGTGGAAGTATCATGATACGGATAATATTAGCAGTGAAGCAGAATGCCAGGCTATTCTAGAGAGAGCTTCGTGGTTGCCCTCGTTTGACGAATGGTATGATCGTCTTTTTCGAAACGATGAGCAGCAAGAAGTTTTCCTTCCTGTGGATTTAGTTGATTTCAACAAAACCCAATCCTATCCACTTGTCCTCTACCCACAGATACCGGATGTACTGGCCGAAAACTCTAATATTGTTCGCAACGGATGGACTGAGGACCCATCGCACTCCAGGTATAGAGATTACTTGCATAGCCTCCCAACACCATTCCAAACGGTTGCAGTGCAACTATATTCAGAGGGAAAGGAATTCTTATATGGAATGTTGTATTCCGAGATTTTCACGCTCAAGATACCAGTGAAGGAGGCAGTCTTTGGGCACAACCTCAACGAACAGAGCCAATCAGAAGCCTTTAGTGTTGGCCTCCATTCAAGGCATCCTGTTGGTGCCGATGATGGATCCTATATCAGTCAAGAGACGGATTGCTTGAATAGAATGATATCGCTAGCGAAGAAACAAAGCGACTTCAAACAATGCAATGTATACATCATGTCGGATCGCCGAAAAACGGTTGACTTGTTAATCGCTTGGCTAGTGGACAGAAACTGTACTGCCACAATCGCCAACCATACATCGGGACCTTGGATTGACGATATCCCTGAGCATGGACCATGGTCTGGAGCGGGATTCTTGCTGGATCTGCAAGTTGTGGGAGAGGCCCAAAACGCGGCAGTTGGTGACCCACATCGGAGTTCTACTGCCCTGGTTTTCAATTTGGTAGAGTACAATCGTCGAATGAAAGCTCTAGAGCAGGGGGACACGCACTCAGACGAGAAAATACCCATATGCGAGCTTCCCAATAAACCGTTGTCTGGGTACACCTATGGACAGGGGTCTCCCACGTTTCGTCACCGTAGCCATCTTGACCCACTGCCACCAATTGGAGTGATGGACATATTCAAAAGCCAGAATCGTAGTGCTTCTCGAAGGCAAGGACGGTATATCGTATCATTTTTTGATTTTGAAATGGCAGCACCAGAAGCTGTATACGGAGTCTTGAACAGTAAGTTTTGTCTCCTGCAACGATCCCCCCCTGTCGTCCCATTTCTTATTCTCTGGGGTCCCTGTAGGTTTCTTGTATACCATAATCTCAAATCGAACATTTGTATTGCAAGGCACATGCGATCAACCTTGTGTCAAAGAGCGCTACTCCTTAGCGGCCAAAGCCTGGCTAGATAATGGTTTCTCAGACACAGTAAAATTTGACAATGCGGTTCCTAAGCTTCGCTTTGGTAGCGAAAATGTACAGTCTTCGATGGTAGACGAAGAGGTCCTTCAGCTTGATTTTGACAAGTTCCATTTTTCTTTAGCCGAGTGGACCAATATGATTTGTGCCGAGCATCCATGTCAGCTGAACACACTGAAAAAGATGTTTGCTCAAGGGGGGAGATTCCTGTACGGCCTCCTGTTTCATGAAACATTTGATATTCTCGAGAGAATAAGTCCACCATGGCTGGAGCCACCCTCCACAACGATAGCAGTCTACTTGGAAACTGGTGCTAGAGCAGACGATATCGAAAAGTGTGTGGCCTCAATGTTACCAGAGCCGTTGCATTTTACACCTATAGCAGAACAGTGTCATGTTCTTCTTCTAGTCAAAGCTCACGAGCTTGATGCAAAGGTTTCAAATTTCAGCAGTCAAAGATGCTCTTTCTCTCCTGTGCCAGTGCCTTCTTCGGCATTGACCAACAGAGACTGGTGGAGGGCTGTTGACCTCGCCTCAAGTGTAAGGTCGGGATGGATTGCTCCATTCAATTCTTCCTCAGCACCTACGACGGCTTCGCTCATCGGAGAAAGGATAGAATACTATCGTCATCGTGAAACTTGGATACTAGGCCGTGATCCGTTCTATATTCCGAAGTTGCAAGAGTGCATATATCCTTGCCAATAGGGTAATAATAAAAACTTTGAAAGGAATGGGCGACTAGTAGTGTCTGTTAGGCAGCTGGGTCTCGCTGCAATATAAATTCCACTTCATATATGAAATTTTAGTGCATTCCAGCAACCATCACAAGTCTTTGCCGGATTGACCGATGGATTCGACTATGGTCGCTCTTTGATCCCACTGCGGTGTCTTGTGGGATTTCTCGCTAGATCTAGGTTTTCGTTTTGGCGCATTCTTGTCGAATCTATTTCTTTGTCTCCAGCTCTTTGGTAAATCCTTCAAAAGCATTCTCCCGCAGAATTTCTCAAAGTTGTAAGTTTCCTCCAAGTCCCGGCTTGGAACAGCTCTCCTGATTTCGTTCCATACGAGATTTCCAACTAATCCCTCTTTACGGCACTTATCGAAAACCCGAAATGCCATCCTATTCCGGGCATCACCTTGAGGCATCAAGTTTGCAATGCACTTGAGCATATTTCCGTACGTGACAGTGTCTGGATGCACATCATGGTAGCGCATGCCAGCGAATGTCGAGACGGCAATTTCCAACGCTTCCCGTTGCTCTTCCTCAGAAGTGCCCATAGCCGAAAACGCACATGCGTTCAAAACAGTATTGAACGGTATTTGAGTTGGCTTTAGTTCTGGTCTCTCTGTTTTTTCATAGGTATTCAGGAGCATGTCCAGCA
Source organism: Cylindrotheca fusiformis (assembly GCA_019693525.1). Taxonomy (NCBI): domain Eukaryota; phylum Bacillariophyta; class Bacillariophyceae; order Bacillariales; family Bacillariaceae; genus Cylindrotheca; species Cylindrotheca fusiformis. Next base: position 160,298 of record JAAMXS010001322.1, on the reverse strand, counting down.
ACTTCCGAGTTCGAGCACTTTTGTGTGGTTCCTTAGACTTGGCCCATGCGTCAAGGACTGATGTAAATGATATGACATCCGGCAGGATTTCGGTTCGGTTTGACTTGAGCATGTAGTTCAATACTCTTTCTGCCCGTGGTACCGACCCAGGTATGGCGCTTCTTGCCCAGGCGTGAATAATAGTATTGTATGTGACAGTGTTCGGACTTGGAGCTCTTCCCGACTTCTTTGCCTCTTCTTCCATTCCCTGGACAATCTTCTCAGTCTGAGGAGCGGCAAGATCACTTCCAGAATGACTCCAAGCCGATAGTACCGTATTGTATGATATTATGTCGGGGTAAGTGTCCAATCCTTCGTTTTCAGCCAAGTCTTTCATCTTGTCCAACAGTTGCAATGCCCTCGTTCCAGCTTCTGACTCTCCCGACGTCGCCCATGCATTTATGGCTGCGTTAAAAGCAATTGTGTCTGGCTTAGGTATTGATCGCTTTGCATCACCACCTTTCAGCATTCTACGAAGTAGGGCTTCAGCCTTTTCAGCAGCTTCTAAAGTTCCCACCTTGGCCCAAGCGTTCATTACTAGTTACAGACAGCAAGGAGTTAGCAAGTATGTCTCCCAGATTACCAGTATTCGTTGCATGCAACTTACCAGTTGCGTAGGATACTTTGGATGGACGAATGTCCTCTCTTTGCCATTCTTCTAGCCGGTACAGAATCAGCTGAGCACGTTCCGCGCTTTCAGCTGTTCCCTGCTGAGCCCAAGCGTTCAGCATTGTATCACAGGTTACTTCCGAAACGTTGTCTGCGGGACCTTCCTCGAGTAATCGAAACAACACATCTTCAGCCTTCTTTGGGGATCTGCTGCGTGCATATGCATCCATCACGCAGGTGTAGGTGAAAGCATTGGGTTCGATATGCTCACTCCGCATCCTCTCCATAACTTGATCCGCCAATTTTCCTGCATCTTCCAAGTTTGATTTTGCAAGAGCATGGATCCATAGGTTGTAGGCTTGTTGCGTTGGCCGAAACTCCATATCGTTTCCACTGTGTTCATAAAGCTTGAGCATTCGACGAACCATTTCTTCTGCCTTTCTTGGTGCCGTTGGATCGTTTTGTTGAATTTTCTTCTGGACATCTTGCATCATTAAATATCGTTTTTTCTTCCATTTCCCTTTGGAGAATTTGGGTTTTGGCATCAACTTATCTTGATCGTTAGCAACGGTTGTGTGGTTCAATCCGACTGGATCGTCATCAATCGGAGTCTGTAGTATAGACGATCCCGTAGGAGAAGCAGCTAGCGAATTGTGTAGATTCAATAATTCACACACAGGGGGCGAGAATGCGCCAACCAGGTGCCGGGACAGAAGGATATTCAGGAAAGCAAGACGTGTAAGACCGGATGTCGGGTTGACACCAGACATACGAGCTCGAACCATGCTAAGAAATGTCTTAGTTGTAGTTCAACGACGCTGAATTCCCAATGTAATGGAACCCCAGAAACGACTCCTCTTCGTTGTGACGATGTCAAACACTTCACTGTCACTCTTGATACGGAAACTGACAGCCCAGCGCCAAGTCAATGTGGAAAATGTCTGCGTTTCAGTTCGGCTAGAGATTGCAAGTTTTTAGAGGGGGAGTGCAGAAAACATCACTCAAGTGGAGGGGAGTTTGAGGACATGCTTACAAGTGGAACGAAGCAGCGCACAGACCGGGAAGCGGGATGGTTCGTATTCGGGGAACTATTTTTAGGGTTCTGAAACATTGGGGATCTGTTAATGCATGGGACGATGACCACGACACAAATTTCGCAACACAACAAAAGGTCGACAATGAGGGCGATCCGAATGCAATGAGCCGACACAATCTGACACCACGTCGCTACGTCGTTGTCATTATAAGCCTACTGAGCTTCACTGGACTTTTCCTTTCGACAAGTTTCCAAAATGTTGGGCGCAACGCCAAACAAACAACGAGTCGTTTGTCCCACCAAGACATTCAACATGCAGAAACAGGAGGGACACATCCGACCAATTTAACAGCTGATCAGGAGAACAATCGAACGCTATATCCGAAGCCCGATCCTTCAAAACGGAAAGCGAAGCCATTCACTGGTAGTCCAGTTTCGTCACAACCTGAAGAATCATCGAGAACAACCAAGAAGGAACCCTCATCTTCAGTACCCTTCGACCGACAGAAAGCAACGATTGTTGTGGCTCTTTCTGGTGAAATGGCAAACAATCTTATGCATATTGCGCATGGTATTGGTTTGCAGCTTTGGGCGAAGGACGAATTCGGCATTGACTGCAACATTGTTTTGCGGCATCATGTAGGACCTAACAATCGCGCTCCCAGACCAAAGTGGAAATCCGCACGCGATAATATACAACGTTGCTTTCCAAAGCTATCTGACTGGGAATTTGCACAGGGCAATACTGATCTGTTCAAACAACAACAAGACCGTCAAATGGAGTGGTTGGGTAAGGACAAGTACAACTACATAACAGGATTGATCAATTCAAACAATTCTTCCGATATTCATCGTGGACTCCAGTATTTGAACACCACCATTCTCCAAGATCCCGAACGTCCTCCAAGAACAGCGACAGATGTCATTGAATTGCCGTACTTGTACTCGGAAACATTGGATGTCTTTCCGTTGATTGACAAGTACTACACGGAAATCAAAGAGATGTTTGCGTTTGATGATGCAGCATGTTGCGATAAGATCCCACTACAGGACGAATATACCTTTCATTATCGCAATTACATATCTGAAATGCCGAGTAAACGGGCGTACGAAATGGGCTTTGCCGAATTGTCCCCCGCTAAGACAGCCACGGAACTGTTTGGCAAGGTGCCGAAAGGGAGTAGAATAGGTGTGACAACACGTATACCTAATCAACTGGCACGTGATCAGGTCGATGCGCTGAATGCAATAGGCGGTATGGACGCATATTTGGTAGAGGAGCAAGAGGGCGTGCAAGACTTTTGTTATTTAAAGAACACCCAAAAGCAACTGGTGGGCAACGCACGATCGACCTTTGTCTTCTGGGCTGCCCTTTTGGGCGAAACCATGGAATTGGCTCGATTGTACCATGTGGACAATTGGGGCCTACGGCAGCGGCATCCCAACTTTTACGAGCGGTTTACGTACAACTGGACACATCCAGCATTGCGAGAGAGAGTCCGATTTGAATTGTACCAGGCAGAAGAAATGGAATAAAAAACAGGGTGGCGGTAATAATTGTAATGCTACGTTTTGACTTAAATTTTGTCAGCACTTGTGCTTCTTGCAGATGAATGGCGACCTTCTGGGAGAAGCATGAGGTCCTCTTCAGAGGTGTGTCATGATTGAAACGGCAACATTCGATCGACGGGATTCGACCCGTGGAACACGATCCACGACACGTGCGTAGAGTCGCTACTATATTCCTACGTGATGAAGAAAAAACGGCAAGACACAGTCACTAGCTTTTTTTAAACCCGACCTTCATAAAATTGCTTGAAGCCAACATTGAAGTATTGGTTTGCATCGAATACGATCGATTCATCCATCTGTTCGATCGGCCAACTGAATACTGCTTACATCGTAGTGAAAGTGATAGAAGGAAAGTGAAAGGAACGTGTGCTTCGAGAAGAAGAACATTTTAACACAAAGGAAAATGATGAGCCACAACACTGATACCAGCGACACCGATAACGGGTCTAGCTTTGTTGCATGTGACAGCTGTGGGAAAATGGTTGCAGAAATGAGCTTGACCGTGCACAAACTACGCAGCTGCGAAGGAGCAGAAACAAGACACCAACCAAGGATGAGCACTGCTTCTGATGAATCCATAGATATGGAAAGCACCCCTTCTGTGGAGATTGAACACATCGATAGCAATATGGACCAGAGACAAGATGTCATTGAGATTGATGATTATGATGGAGACGAGAATGGCAGCTATAATGACGATCGTATGTCCAGAGTCCGTCAGGAACACCCCCTAGCCACACCTGAAGCAAGACAGCGAAGGCGCCAAAGATTAAACAGCCCCGATGTTCCAGAGGTTGTCAATCTTGTAGATTCCCCAGCAGCTGACACCGAGACTCCTCCCAGCGGCGAAGAAACTGAATGGGCCTGTCCTCAATGTACGCTGCTCAATTCCAACACAGAGTCCACCTGTAACGCTTGTCGGTTCCCAAGTCCATACCGGCCACCTGACGAAACTCGACGCGAACAACTGCTTCCCAACGTAAGGAGTCCCGCCATGTTTGTTAGTGGCGGTGCCCTACTCGGTGGAGTCCTCGGGGCTGCCGGATCGTGGATGAATGGTGGGGGTGATATTTTGTCTGCGGCTGCCGAGGGAGCCATGACGGGTGTAGTGGGAGGAGCCGTTTTGCAAGATATGCTGGGCAGCAATATTCCACAACGGCAGCAACAAAACAACAATGATGATATCTCAGCTGCAAGGTCATCTGCCGCCATGGGAATGGCTGGTTATCCATCTTTATCACCACAAGAAAACACCAGTGGTGGTCGGAGGAGGGCACGACCAAGAGCCAGCTATCGTACATTGCAGCAACGTGACGAAATTACGGGATTGACAACCTTTATGGTCCAAGGAGGTGGACGCACATCTATTCTGCAGAGAAGGCGAAGCGACAATAACAACATCAATGATCCATTGCTCAGCATGCTTCTGAATTCCTACATAGCAGAAGCCGATGGTGTCAATGCAAGACGAGGAGGACACGCCATGGGAGGTCATGATGTTGCCAACATGGGCTATGAAGAACTCTTGCAAGCATTTGGGAATGGAACAGAGAATCTGGGAGGTGATGAACGACAGATTCAATCCTTGCCAACCCATACGGTGCAAGATCCACAAACTGAATTGCCAGAGGATGCCAGGGAGTGCTCGATCTGCTTGTCTGAATTTGAAAAAGGCGAAAAAAGAAAAATACTTCCGTGTCTTCATGGATTTCATCAGAACTGCGCTGACAAGTGGTTGCGAGCCAATGCATCTTGTCCCGTTTGCAAGCATAGGTTGTCGTAATTCTAGATTTAGAGAGACGGCTATTCCAAAACGACATCTTCGAAGCCACCCCCACTTTGTAGCCCATAAAATGCTTTCAACTGACCTAATGGACCATACCCTCGCTCTGAATACGACGAGGAATCGGCACTGTTCATGTTTTGACCCATCACTCCAAAGATACCAGCACGTTTGCGAATTTCCTCCAATCGCTTCTTATTGACTCCAAAATCGGCAGTGTCTGACGTTGCCAACGAACGAAAAAACACCACTTCATCCTCTGGATTCAAAACAAATTCTAATTCATCGACAATACCGAACAAATCACTGCGCTTGGCCTCTGCTTTCAAGTATTCATTGCCTTCTTGTTCTACAATCTGGACAGAGGGGTCTGCTTCCAATGCTCCTTTCAATCTACTCATGATTTCAGCAGCCGAATATTGAGAGGATGAAAACGTCCAAGGGGGAAGATACAAATCCAAATTCTTTACATTGGCAGTTGAAACACATGGAAATTTACTCGCTGTATTGCATTTTTCAATGGAAAACGATTTCTTCCCTACGACAGTCGTCTCTTCGTTGGTGGCTTCAGCGACTATAGGTCCCGCTGTTGAAAAAAATATTGCAGAAAGCAGTGTTGCTCCTTGATTCACTATCCACTCTTTTCGAGAATATTCATAGTTGTTGTTGCTGCCAGAAAGAAATTGATTGGTGGTGGAAGATACTTCTCGGCATGGTTGTAAAACTGTGCAAAAAGAATAAGCCTCAGGAAATACAGCTACTAGTAGCAGCAAAAGACGAGAATTTATCCCCATCTTGTCAGCGTCAACGTGATGGATTCTTCTGGAAATAGACAATTTGCACCAGGGTAGGTTGTGGAAGGCACCAACACAATCACAAAATCAGTGAAAGTAGTATTCTGTTGTTTTTTTGTCATCAATGACGTACCAAGCTGGAATACTGCCGACGAAGGACAGACGAAGCATCGGAGGTACTGTACGTAATTCTATGGGATTGTATGGAACGATATGGAGTATGGAGATGCTGGAGACAATAACGTCCAACCAGTATAGGTCAGCACATGCTTTGTTCGTTGATATGAAGAATGATCATCATAACAACAGAAGAAAAGCATTGAGATTTCGATCAATCTCAGCTACTACATCGTGGGCTGTGCGACACGCCTCCGATGTCGTCCTCATGTCACATATGACTTGACTGATGACGGACAGCCAACGACTGACGACACACCTGAAACTTGGAAACATTTGTTGTGACTGCCATCAACATTCGTCACATACTGGTTGTTTCAATCCTCTCTCATTTATCTTGTGGTAGAAAAAGACTACAAGAAGCATACGTATTCATGAATTATTTCTTAAGAGCATCATTAGCAGTGCTAGTATTGGCGAACGAGACAGCTGGTTTTTTTACCCCTGTCCCTCATGTCGCCTCAACACAATGCCAACGATTCTCATCAATGCCTCTTGCCATGGATGTTGGTTCAATCACTGAAAGCACGAACGCCATTTCCTCAGTTTTGCCATCTTCGGGTTTAATGCTGGCAGAGACGGAGGCTTGGGTTCAACCCGCAGCCTTGGTGCTCGGTCCGTTCCTCAACCTCATGTCTTTCGCCATGCTTTGCCGTGTTGTTGCATCTTGGTATCCGGAGACAAACCTGAATAAAGTACCGTGGATCTTTGTTGCATGGCCAACGGAACCTTTGCTTCGACTTGTCAAGGGTGTTGTTCCTCCCGCCTTCGGGGTAGATATCACTCCTGTGTTTTGGTTGGCAATCTTCACATTTCTGAACGAAATCCTATTGGGACAACAGGGGCTTCTTGTCATGAAGATGAAATACGGCATCTAAACGAAAAACCATACAGAAGGATGTTTCCATCATGTGATGGAAGAGTTGCGATACCTCTCGGCGCTTTTTTCCTGAGGCCGAAGACACCAACCAATTGACGCAGACATCGGCAGCAACACTTGCACGAAGATTAAGATAGCAACTGCGATAATTGCAATTTACATAGTGATGCCATGGAACGAGCTACGCTGGCTTTTATATGATCATGACTAGCCTGAATATCTGCCAACAAGACTCGGAGGAGGTTCTGTTTCAAGCACTTCTGGATGGTCATTCAAGTAATCTCGGACTGGAGTCGCTCTATCAACGAGGAAAGTTTCATCTAGAAAGGAGTTAAGACATTCTTCGCCCATAGATTTGGCAGCAAGATAGCAATGGCGAAGATATACAGCGCAAGGTCGCAAGCCGGAATCTCTCTCCCATCCCCATATCTTATCAACTCCATATTTCCTGTAGTTTTTTTCAAAGCGTTCTTCTCCCCAGCGGTCTAAATAAATATCGTCTGTTCCAGCTGTACACAAAACTCCACTTTTGATGGTCCCACTGTCGCCTTCAGATTCATGAAAATCGATGTAGGGAACTTCAATGATATTAAACTCTTCTTCACGTTCCAAGTACGATGCACTTGGAATACCATCTTCCATCATATTGTCATTTGGGACTTCAAAGACAGAGCATACGAATCCTGGATGACCATCGACGAATTCAGTTGAGAGTGATGAAATTTCTTTTGTATCTAGGTTGGCTATACCGCGTTGAAAGAAAATTGAAGCCGGATGTCCAAAGACCCTCCGATAGTTCTTGACTCGCCCTAAGCGAAAGTTCCGAAGGTCGGGGAAAGTCGTCCTTGATGATCGCTCAGACAAGAGCGATCCAAATCCCAGGATGGTGATGAAGTCTTCCCTTGGCTTCTGCCCTAGATTGGATGCTTTGCCACTCATTTGTGTACGAAAGCTGCTCCTTTGCCGGAGCGGAAATGCGCAGCTGAAGGGAACAATTCGAGCGAAATATGCAGTGAGAAGCAGCAGCAAATGACGAGATCTAACCATGCGTCTATGTTTCTGCGTCGAACTATGGCTGGTGGAGTTTGTGTCTTTGTTTTTTTGAATTGATTGTGGGTGTTGAAGCTATATTAGTACGCAACTCTCCCTGCCAATCACCCAGTGTTGAGCATTTCCAGACATATACCAGAATGTAGGACCCTCGGAAAAGTTAGGCTACATACCATACTATAGTTACTTAAGCAATAAATTAAAATGAAATTGTATTCTATTTCAAACTCCTCATGTATTCATCTTGCAGTTGACGGAACTTGATCCGGACAATGTAGTTGTGCTTAGAGGGAAAGAAATGATGACGATGAGGGAAGATGCTGAAGAATATAGAATTCTGTAGCTTTGCTGAGACGTACCAAATGTTTGTCGCGATCAAATTGATGAACAACAGGACTCAGGGTGCCATCCCAATTGTATACTTTTGACGTTTCAGCGTCGTAAAAACCCCATTCCTCGAACGGCTTTGTGCGCAGAGCTCCAAGGTTATTGATAATTCCCTTCCCTTGTTCCCACACGATGATCTTTTTGATTGTTTCTGCATTTCGTAGCTTTCCGGAATACCACAGATAGTTGTGAAAGCTACATTTGGCAAGTAGAATGGGTTGAGAACAACAACATGGAGAAAGTCAATGTGGATTGTGTTCCAATTTCAACAACATACGTACCCTTGATCAGCGCCAGTCATTTGTATATCGGTTTCGTCCCATTCGTTGACCATTGCTCGCAGATATGTCTCTATGGCCATCTGCTCACCCATTGTCGAACCAGAACAAATGGTAGGTTTCTGTGCCAATGCCGACAATGTAGCTTCTCCGTAGCTCCGCCTCAACCAGTTGGCATTCTTTTTAGATATCCCAAGTCGTGTTGCTTCAGTGTTCTCTCCAAAGAAATACATTAATCCTCCCTGATTCCTCGGAAGGTCTTCAAATGGATTGGTCTGGAAATAGCTATCGCGAGCGTCCACTAGCATGATCCAGGAATCAGGTTCGTAGTATTGCGTCCAGATCCAGTACCATTCATATCTCAAAGTGGCGACGACTCGGCCACCACGAGGGTCCTTTGCTCGTTTGATGACGTTTCCATCACTATCCTTCCAACCGTAGACATCGTTCAAGTGACACATTTGAAAGATATCAAGGCTGCCGTTCTTCTTGAGGCGAGGACTTGGTTTGTTGTCCGAATCATAACAACTTAATTCATGAACATAAACCACAACATTTTCCTGTGACTTAAGGTAGTCTAAGACGTGGTGTTCTAGTAGATCGTGTCCAGCCACAGCCAATACAATGTCCCCGTCGAAACCGGTATCCCGTAGGGTTTGGATAAAGTGAATGTAATAGGGAAGAGTGTACCCTTCCGCATAGGCCATGACTACATCTTGCTCCGGTCTGTGGTCTCCAATCGTTGGTTCCGCAACGACGACTGCCGATGGATCCTTTAACATGTACGTGGGTTTTGGAAACTGAGTCGGCGGTACCATGTCATCAATTTCGTGGCATACCTCAAACAATTCTGATGTGCTTTCCGTTCTAATTATCGGCTGAAACTCTTTGCTGCTGGATGGTTGGACGAGCAGAGCCACTGCCAACAATGCAGACAAGCAGTGTATTGTCTGGAACATTCTTTTGATCTTCCTTGCCGCAGCTGTAGTTGGAATAGTGTGGAAATGCCTCAAATTCTGTTGTTGTTGGTGAAGGTGGTGGTGAGAGTGATATAATCTGAATTTCCACGACCTTGTAAAAAGAAAAACCGATTCCTGTATTGCAGGATTTAGATATTTCATATTGCAGTTCACTATGCAGTTTGCTTTGAATCGTTTAAAAAATTAGATACGGTACGCGTAGGTACATTTTTACGTGCAGCTACATCGTCATCAATTCTTTACGGACGCAAATGATGGAAGTCCATGAGATTGCTTGAAACTGGCAACGAACCAATTCTTCTGTTCTGGAAATGCGCTCTGATGACATTTTATTTTGCTGAGCAGCACAGTGTGTAATTGTAGCATTAGCAAATTAAAATGTTCGCTGTAAGCACAGTCCGAGTGGTGGCTGGAATGGCCTCGCGCCGTTCGACTCTTCCAGCTGTGCATCATCTGGTTTCTGTGAGTTTGCCCTTCTCAGGAGCTTCTGCTCGCTGTCAATCTACCCTCACAGAAGAGCAAAAGAAGGCCAAGGCTGCAGCCGCAGCCGCTAATGCTTCTGTGGCGAAGCCGAAACCGAACCCTGATGATCGTTTAAAGGAGAAGCCCGAGGCCGTGATCATGGCCGCCAAAACGATGGAATTCAATGAAACCCTTGTCAAGCCAGAGGAACCAGCCTATCCCGTTGACCAAGATCTATTGCACAAGTTTGCTCCCAAAATCATGGTTGTCGGCGTTGGAGGTGCGGGTGGGAATGCCTTGAACAATATGGTGACCAAAAAATTAAATGGTGTGGATTTTGTGGCGTTGAATACGGATGCACAACACTTGTCGACCAACAAGGCTTCGAACAAGGTTCAGCTTGGCGCCGAACTGACCAAGGGCCTTGGCTGCGGTGCAAACCCCGAAGCGGGACGATTGGCTGCAGAAGAATCTCGAGAAGAGATTAAGGAATCGTTAAAGGGTGCTCATTTGGTGTTTATCACAGCAGGAATGGGGGGAGGGACCGGCACAGGAGCAGCACCTGTCATTGCCGACATTTGTTATGAAATGGGAATCATGACGATTGGAGTGGTGACAATGCCCTTTAATTTTGAGGGTACTCACCGAAGGAGACTAGCTATAGAAGGCGTCGAACGTCTTCAAGCTCTTGTAGATACGTTGATCGTGATTCCCAACCAAAACTTGTTTGAAATCGCTGGACCGGAAACAACTTTTGTGGATGCATTTCAGATGGCTGATGATGTTTTGTTGGGAGGAGTCAAAACTGTCACAGACTTGATGACATCACCTGGTATCATCAATCTTGATTTTGCAGACGTTCAATCCGTTATGGCCGACATGGGTAACGCGATTATGGGGACCGGAGTTTCCAATGCAGGTGAAGATAGGGCTATAAAGGCAGCGGAGCAAGCGTTGGGAAATCCATTGCTCGGCGACGCACTTGACATTTCCTCCGCAAAGGGTGTACTGGTTAATATCACGGGTGGAAAAGACATGACTCTTTACGAGGTCGACAAAGCAGCACAGCTTATCACGAAACAAGTCACTGATGATACTGCGAATATTATTTTTGGCAGCACTTTTGACTCTTCGCTGGAAGGCAGCATTCGCGTGAGCGTTGTAGCTACCGGGATTGAGAAAGCTAACTTTTAATAGTAAACAACATTGCTGACTCTGATACAACTTTATTTCCCTACACTATTTCAACAATGATTGACAAGGCATATGTCACCATTTCCCCCAAGAGTTCGACATTCACTATTCCCACTTATTCATACGTAACCCATGACAAACAGATTTCAACTGTTCGTTTCTGGTAGCACCAAGCTCAAGAACCTGGTGCATGAATTGTTCCCAAAGTTGGCACGCTCCGTCACAACGGCGTCAATAACGATCCATGGACGAACCGACTTGACATCGCTCTTGCGGAACAGACCAAACTGAAAAGTTTCTGTCATTCTCATATGAACGCTTCCTCCAGACTCGAATAGGTTCAAATCAATAGGAACTGTTTTCTTTCCTGATGTTATTGGCATGGCAAGTAACTCTGGACTGCCCAACAAAGAGTTCAATCGGAAGTACGGATCGGCAGATGAAGTCGAAGGTGCCATTCTGGTGATCAGGTCTTTGTACATCGCTCTAGGATGAACCTTGACATGCTTTTTGCTACAAAGGTCATCGCAAAACATTTTCAGCATGGTTAAGCTATTTTTTCCCGCCTTAAGTCCGCAACCAGCCTTCAAGAATGACAATCCATTGACATCCATTGTTGTCTGTTGAATCATCTCATTCTCAAGGTCGGAAATAGAATAATCGTCTTGTTGAACTCGGTCAAGCTCTAGAGAAGAGAGAAACTTCATAGATTTCAAGCTCTTAAGCAGCATTCGCTTGTCGCTCGTCCGGGAAAATCTGATTAGATTGGCCTTCATTTTGTTCAGTTGGTCCTCTTGCGATTGTTTCTTCTTCATCGAACTTCGACCGGCACGAGGCGCACTCTCCATTGCCATGGAACCAGATGACAATTTGGATACAGGGACCAAAGCTGTTGTCGCCATTGTGTCGATTGGACGAATGAAGGAAGGAAGTCGAAACAAGTGACCTCGAGGATAGAAGTGAATGATTGTGTTGAAATCGCAGAAAAAATGGGACGCTGCTGTCGCGCCTGCCCGCACTAACCCTAATCCACATGAAACTTTGCATCGCTAAAATCTTAACCACTATTTCAGTACGTGCGATTCGAGAGACATGTGGGCTCTTGAACCTAAAAGACGATGGCTAAAAGAATCAATTTCTGAACGCTGCCAATTCTTTCTCCCCATCATAATCCAAATTACGCTTTCCCGAGGCCATGTTACAGAATCCAGGTCGCCCTAGATGACTAGCTCACATTGTGCTATCCAGAACAGTGGATTCCAGACTGGCTAGTATTGCTTCTGTAGTGTAGTCCATCGACCTGATGAATCGTAACTGATCGCATCCAGGACGGTCGATGAGCACGTCGTTTCCTTTTCCCCTTGTAGCAGAGTGATCACTCTCTCCTTCCGAGTCAATATCAAAGTCAGATTCTAACGCTTCAACTGATGGGCCTGCCGACATTGTTTCCGAAGCTGCTTGTGCTCTATCATATGAAACTACAGACGCCGTCGCAACTTTCCCAGGAGATAAAATTGATGCAACAGAAACACCGTCTTTTTTTGCCTTGCATAATGGACAATGGGCATGACCATCGGCTATCCATGTACTGAGGCATTCTCGATGAAAAACGTGGAGGCATAACGGATCTGTCGACCAACAAATTTGTTCATTCATTTCATATTCCTTTGTGCATATAGCACATTTGCGAGTCTCGTCAACGGACAAGTGTTGCAGGCCAGCATTGGTGCCATTGGCAATTGGGTCGGAGTTTTCGACGCTTCCCTCCGTATAAACACTTCCTGACGAATTGCTGTTGGAACAATCTCGATGCCGGTCTCCTTTTTCTTCCAATCTTCTCATCAATCCATCTACAATTAAATCATCTAATTGTAAGCTGAAAGTTTCTTGGTTGTCGCTAGGCTCTTCCTCTCTCTGCTGTAGCCGGCATGCGTGCTGTGGCCTCCTTCGTTGCCGCCTCCTCGGTGAAAGATACGCACTATCGTTGACGGGCTCCTCGAGATCTTGTACGCTAGGGCAACTCCAATCGTCTGTCGTGGAACCATTGTGCAGCGCATCTTCCGCAATATTCCCATCACCGTTCCATGATTCCCGTTGGGTATAGACGGTACCTGCACTGCTCGAGGTACCAGCTGAGGCAATATCGGAGTCCCGACCTTGTTCTAGATCAGGGAACGAGATATCTGCTGCATCCATCAAAACTGATTCCAGGCTATGAAAGACGAATGGGTTGCCACTGGAATCAGATGATGCTGTGGGTGACTCCAAATGAGAGAACGTGTCTTCCGGAATAGAGCTATGGTTTTCTTCCTCTGGTTCATCGTCATCGCTGAGTGCAAGATAGTTGTTTCTGCAACAAGGACACTCATCATGGTCACTGAGCCATTCGATCATACACTTCCGGTGATAATGATGGTTGCATCTCTTGTTGTGGGACCAGCAGATATCATCATTTTCTTGGTATTCGACAAGGCAAATCGCACACTGGGGGCGACTTTGTAGCACAGATAGCGTTGCCTCGCTTACGGCGCTTTGCTCAATATCTTCCGTCTCTTGGTAAAGAAACAGCCGTCCCTTCTCGATTTTTCCCTCCCCTCTGATGGAATTACCATGTTCTCTTCCTAGAACGGAGAGTCTCTGAACCGAGGAAGCAAACGCGGTGAGTTTGCAGTGCACTGTGGTGCTATGCAGATTCTCAGCATCTTTACCTGTGAAATCAAGACATTAGCGATGTATTCTCTCCTCGCATCTTGTGATATAGATTGAGAGTTTATCTCCGAAGAACGCATCTCCTCGAGGAACATTTCAATCTCCTGTTGCTCTTCCCAGTGTTCCTGATCGTCAGCATCGCTTGTGACATAGATTTCCCGACCAGTCAGGTCATCGGAAGCATTTGTTGGCTCGATATCATTCTCTTGTTGATATTGCTGTAACGTGCTTTGTGATTGGCCACTCGAAAAGAATTTCTTGAGCTTTGCAGAACGTGCCAGGCTTTCGTTGTATCAGTGTGTCAACCAAGAAATTCCTTAGGTCAGTTCGATGACTATGGAGCTCGCAAAAATTAGAACTGGCAACAGCCCTAATCAATTGACTTACCAAAAAAACGTGAATATTGACACTACAAGCCCAAGCATCGAGAAAAGCGCCCAAGGCAGCGCCGTATCTTCCATTTCCGTAACGAAACCTGTCTGAAACGTCTCGAAGCTTTTGTGTTGAACAATTCACTGGAGATACTTTCTTCCTTATATTGGTGTTACAACGGCCTTTGAACAGCTTGGGGGCATTCTGAGAACAAGGAAATCTGACTCCTGATAAATATAACCAATGCAGTCTTCTTCGATGCTCCTTCAATTCTGTTGTGTGTGATTTTGAAGGTCGAAATCGATACGAGGTGGAAGCAAAGAACTTCATGGGATAAATCACGTACGAATTCACCATCTTCGATCGATCAAATCACCAACGAATCGGATGAATCAATCAGTATTCTACTTCTGGCCTGTTCTAATAAGCAACGCCAAAGATGTGTCAGAAATTTTTATCGGCAGCATAGACACTGCTCTTATATCAACTACCGTGCCTTATTTCTTCTCCGACTACAATTTGATCAGATGATACTGACTCGAAACTCAGCGGTGCTCGCTATGGCAGTTACAATCTTTGCCAACGCGAATTTGAATCCGCAGGTCAGTTCCTGTGTGTTTTCTATGACCAAGAAAAAGACCCATAGTCAAGTCTCACGAAACGAAAACCTACCAGTTTGACAGAGTGGCAGACATACCAGACGACTACTTTGAAACGACTAAGGTGATATATGGAAACGTTGTCAGGGTTGTAGATGGAGACTCGCTACGGGTAGTGCATTGCCCGACAAGCTTCAGATGTCCCAGTTTCAACGCAGCCCATCCGCCCAGTTCTGAGAAGACTCTATCCATTCGACTTTACGGAGTGGATGCTCCCGAACTTCAGAAGCGGAAAGCAGGTCCACCGTCCCAACCGTTTGCTGAAAATGCAAAACAGCTTTCATCTGAATTGACCTTGGGGAAGACAGTTTCCATCAAACTTCTAACTAGAGACCAGTATGGTCGAGCAATCGCCAAAGTTCAAAGTGATGGAAGAGACTTATCCATTGAGCTCATCGAAAGAGGATTTGCTGTGGTTTACACTGGAAAGGGTGCCGAGTATGATGGCAATCGTGAAATCATGGAAAAGAGGCAGCAGCAAGCCAAGATGAACAGCAAAGGAGTCTGGTCAGCAGACGGATTCGTCTCCCCGGCAGAATTCAAGCGCAACCAGAAAATTCCAGCAGGTGCACTAAAATAGTATGAATCAGCATTTAGAAGGCAAGGTGTTCGAGGCACGAAGATTCCAGCAAGTGCACTAGAATAGTATGAATCAGCATACAAAAGGCAAATTTGTTAGAGGCACGAAGACGGATTTGCACCATAGATACCCATGTTCAAAGGTAGTTTTCCTAGGAGAGTTTTAAGACCGATGAGTAAAACTTGTGATTCAAACAAGTGTTTGGCTCACAAGGAAAGGTAGCGCAATGAATGTTGGGGTTTCGTAACCAACTGCATCTTTAGTGCAACTTCTGGAATTAGTCGGACGAGTCAATGATGCCAAAATTGATGTATCTGCGACCAAAATCTTCCACGTTAGATCGGTGTTGAAGTCATCCTCGCCAAATTGCACCGCCCAAGTGCCAATCATTTGGAAGCGTCATTTTATCTGCTTTCGCACATCAGCATTCAGTGATTGCTTAGCACCCACTGTTTAACATATATTTAGATCGAGCAACTGTAGCTACAGAGTCCCGAATATGATTTTGCCTGGTCGGTCGCCCGTGGCTTTGCTGTTGTCCATGTCTGCCATGACGAATGCCATATTCTTCCCGCAGGTGAGAGATTATTGTGTTTATTCATCAAATCAACGCATTCTCCCCCTATTAACGCGTTTCACAGTTTGACACAGCATTGGACATTCCGAAATCTTACTTTGACAAGCAGAGCACAATTTATGGAAAGGTAGTACGAGTAATCGACGGAGACACGGTACGAGTCGCCCATTGCAGGTCTCGATTCATTTGTCGAAACTTCGATGAAAACCAGAGACGAATTTACGATTCGACAATGTCGATCCGAATTTACGGAGTGGACGCACCAGAACTACAGAAGAGAAAATCCGACCCACCATCTCAACCGTTTGCTGAAGAAGCGAAGAAAGTCACGTCAGATCTGGTGTTGAGTAAGAAGGTCCAGTTGAAATTACTGCGACGCGATCAATATGGGAGAGCAGTTGCAAAGGTTCAAACCACTCGAACCTTCAAGAGCTTTCCGCCGTTTGTGAGAAAAGACGTCTCAATGGAATTGGCAAAGAGAGGATTGGCCACAGTGTACACTGGTGGGGGCGCGGAATACGATGGCAATCGTGCGGTTTTTGAAGACATGGAATCCAAGGCGAGGAGGAAAGGCCGCGGAATTTGGTCCGATGCTAAATTTGTTTCCCCCGCACAATTCAAAAGACAGCAGAAGCTTGTCAAGCAATCTAAATAGCGACACCAAAGTGTGAAATTATAGTCGATCAATACTGCATGACCATAGTGCGTTCTCCCTAACAAAACGATGACCATGCACTGCCATATTGGATATCCTAACACTGTAGAGATCCGCTGTGAACTATGCAGGAAATTGATACTCTTGCTTTTCCCGAACACCTAACGGACGTCCGATAAAAAGTCCGTTATGCACCTCCACCGTTCGAGAGTTCACGGTGGTCGAAAAGGAGAATCCTTCCTTGATCCTACCACATCATCAATTCCATACCCACATCGTTGTCTGAAACAAAGCTCATTCATAGTAAACGGCAACATGTCGCTCTTTCAGTACAGCTTAAACGATGTTGTCACTTTGATGACTAGCAAGCTGACTGACTTGGCTATGCCAATTGTCTACATGGGCATCATCCCTGATTTTCTTATCCGGCTTGGGATTCGATACCGCCTGCAAGATACATTGATCAGCTTGCGGACCAAAGATGCTGAGGCTGAAATGGAGGCGAAGATGAAAACCATCGAAGCATTGAGAACAAACCCTACTATTGCGATTGCTACTGACGAGGCCAATGATCAACACTACGAGGTTCCAGCTGAGTTTTATGATCTTTGTCTTGGTCCGAGAAAGAAGTACTCATCTGGCTATTGGCCTACAAGAAAGACAACCTTTGAAGAAAGTGAAGAAATTATGCTGGACCTATACTGCCAGAGAGCTGGTGTAAAAGATGGGATGAAAATTGTGGATCTGGGTTGTGGCTGGGGCTCCTTGACCCTATACCTATGCGAGAAGGTAACGTAGGAGTGCTTGCTTTGGTTCAGAATCTTTTTCCACTCATTTCTCCCTATCCATGTTTAGTTCCCAAATGCCAAGATTACCAGCATTTCCAACAGTAACTCTCAACGCGAATACATTTATGCCGATGCAAAACGCCGTGGATTGAACCATGAAAACATCAATGTCGTTACTTGCAACGTCAGTGATGACAAGGGTGCCTTGGCTGTCGTCAAGGACAACGACCTTGTCATGACCGTTGAAATGTGAGTTGTACATGAATAGTCCTGATCAGTACGATTGATCTTGGAAAATTTCTCATCTCCTTTGCGACGATTGTTGTCTGTCTTAGGTTTGAGCACATGAAAAACTATTCCGATTTGTTAAAAAAGGTCCACGAGTTCTTGAAACCAGGGGGCAAACTGTTTGTCCATATTTTCTCACACAAAGACTTCACTTACAATTTTGAAGATGGATGGATGGTGAGTAGAGAGAGAGTCAACTACGCGAGTTTGCCTAGTGTATTTCATTCCTCACCTTGCTCTGTTACCACCAGGCCGACAACTTTTTCACTGGTGGAACAATGCCGAGTGATGATATGTTGGTAAGTTTGAACTTGATGAAAGATCAGATTGCACCAGACAGCTATATTTCAAGTTGCTGACTTTCTCTCACTCTTCTCCCTCAATAGCTCTACTTCTGTCAAGACTTTTCTGTTATCCACCACTGGCGTGTCAATGGTACACACTACGAAAGGACATCAAATGGCTGGTAAGTTCCTTGTCTTGATGCTTTTTTGCAGCCATGGTGCTGCTCTTTCTCATTGACTGAATTCTCTCACAAATTCAAAGGCTCAAGTACTTGGACACGAATTGGAAGAATGGCAAGCTACAGCCAGTACTGAAGAAAGCATACGGTGAAGGCAAGGAGAAATTCTGGTATATTAATTGGCGTCTCTTTTTCTTGGCATGTGCCGAGCTTTGGGGCTACAGAAAGGGACAGGAATATATTGTCTCTCACTATTTGTTTGAACGAAAATAAGCGACAGATGGCAATGTAGTGCTGTCAGCCGATAAGGGACCCTATCCAGATTATCGGCATGTGAAAATATTACTGATAGTATGAGACTTGTGAGGTGGTGATAGTAGCTGTAGCTGTCTATTACTTGCCTATTCTGAAGTCTGTAGCTTGTTACGGCAGAGCCGCCAGTCAGGATGACCTTCATTCGTCTTGGGTGGCATTTGCGTACTCTTTCTTGTTATTGCTCCCTCTTCAACTCTGCCTCCAACTATTTTGGAAAGAAGATACTTCTTCTCATTTCGATTCACAGAGTTTAACAGGTAGATCCAGAACCGCTTTTCACCCAGTACAAGCTGAACACGAGGGAATACGATTCAATTGACTTACAGTCCGTCCTCCATCCGTTGGTCCATACTCTCAGACAGACCTATAATCGAGCGAACATCGAAGAAGATCGCGAGGTGATGGAAGGGTGGTCAACCAAGCTTGCTTCATTGTCGCCATTCGCAGAATATCACTTATCCAACAATCTTCTGTCGCCCTCTTCTTTGCGAGTATCTTTGAAAGTGAGAATATTTGATTACCGAATCATGGCCGCTGTAAAAACTATCGATCGAACGTGTCCAGTCTGTGGCAAGGAGGCAACAAAATGTTGCTCTCGGTGCAAGAGTGTCTACTATTGCAGCGTAGACCATCAGAAACAACACTGGAAAACTCACAAACGGACTAGCTGCGACAGCACCTTTCAAGCCGACCAATACACCCTCCACAAGAGAGAATTCGACCGTATTATTTCCTACTACAAGCTGAATTCGGAAGAAAAGTCGGAAGAAATTGCTCAATTTCTAACTAGCAAAGATTCCGAGGACAAAGTATCTGCGCCCGCCTTTGCAGAAAAGTTTGGCACTACTGTGGAGGAAGCGGTTGTCTTTTTGGAGTGGATTAAAGGTGAGTAGTAGCAAGGAGATGCACCTGGTTTCAATCGGGAAAAAGAATCTAATGTCGCTTGTTTTTCTTCTATTCTTTTTAGTTGGTGTCCAATTCAAGGAGTCATCTATAGACACTGCGAAGAAAGCAGGACTCGGCAATTCATAGTGTTAAGCGCCCTCAGTACAGATCTGAAATGATTGACTCTACTTGTATAGTTTGCAGCCAACTTGCTTTACCTTGTGTCAGTCATTGAAAGCCTAGATTCTAGAAATCCAAATTTGAGATCTCTACTTCTAGCTCCAGAGAAAGTCCTCTACTAGAGTAGTATATCATAATTGAGGAACTGCCATTGGATGAAGAGACTTTTCAGTCGTGCCGGTCGGCGAAAGTGATTCCTGTGGGTTCGTACGAATCAAACGAAATGACCAAATCACATCTCCTAGTCATCGTCATTGTCGACTGTTGATGAAAAGGACAACCATAAAAATCAGTCGAGATAGTTCACCTTTAAAAGGAGCCCTAAGGATGATGCGCTCCCGATTCATATCCCTTCGGAGCACCGCCCCTCTGCTTGTCCGCCAAGCAACGAAAAATGGCGCAAAAAATCATCTTCTCGTCCAAAAGCCTTCGGTTTCCGCCTTGTCGACCCTATCATCATCGGAAGAAGGAGGAACGAGAGTTTCTACTTTTCCAGCGCTACTGGCCGCTGCTGCCGCTGTCGTCACAGCTGTAGCCGCTAATTCTTCTGACCTTAATCGTACCGACTGTTGTGGGATTATTGGTGTTGTCGGGACGAAGGAGCATGCTGATGCTCGGGAATTCTTGTTGGATGGTTTGACCATTCTGAAGAATCGCGGATATGACAGTGCTGGAATTGCAACGGTGCCTTATGAGGGAGGGGAGCTACAGATTGCAAAGTTTGCTTCTGATGGAGACAAGGCCGACTCTATCGAATTGGTAAAGAAACATACTGTGACTCATGGACACACCCTTGGTATCGCCCACACTCGCTGGGCGACTCATGGTGGAAAAACTGATGAGAATGCACATCCCCACACAGATTCTTCCGGAAAGATCGCCCTTGTGCACAATGGAACATTGAATAACTCAAATGAACTCAGAAGGGAATTGCAAGCGGAAGGCCACAAATTTACTTCGCAAACAGATACAGAGGTCATTGTGAAGCTAATCGGGAATTACTACGCTCAAGGTAGCATGACATTGAAAGAAGCTACCGAGCTGGCACTGGAAAAATGCGATGGATCATGGGGCTTAGCAATTGTTTGCTCAGATGCACCAGATGAGCTTGTGGTTGCCTGCAACGGTTCTCCCCTGGTTATTGGAATTGCCGACGACAGAACCTTCATCGCTTCTGAAACCTCCGCATTCAATCGTTATACCAAGAATTTCATCAGTATGAAAGACGGAGAAATTGGTGTATTGCACGCTGATGGCCGCACTTTGGATTTGAGCCGGAAGCAAATAGCCCCTGATCAGCAAGTCAAGCTTTCACCAGACCCCTTTCCTCACTGGACGCTGAAGGAACTAACAGAACAACCTGAAGCCATTGCTCGCGCGATGGGTTTTGGTGGTCGTATGTCCTACGAAAGGGTACTTCTGGGTGGTCTCGATAAGAATGAAGCGAAAATGCAGAAGATCAAACACATGACAATTAGCGCATGCGGAACTTCCCTGAATGCCGCGAAGTACGGCGAAAGAATCATGAAGCACTTGGAATCCTTTGATTCTGTTGGTTCCATTGACGCCGCTGAGACCGAAACCAAGGACTTTCCGTGCATGAACAATGTCACTTCGACTGGTCTCATTGTTGTCTCTCAATCTGGAGAGACAAAGGACGTTCATCGGGTTGTTACCAACGCCATGGATAAGAGTGTTACAGTGCTGAGTGTTGTCAATGCGGTTGGAAGCTTGATAGCCCGAACCACAAAGCTTGGTGTATACTGCAATGCAGGACGAGAGAACGCAGTGGCCAGTACAAAAGCTTTTACGACACAGGTCACTGTATTGTGTCTTATCGCAATTTGGTTTCGCGAAATGAGAGATCGAATGTTGGGACGAGTTCCCAGTCTCGAGGCTACCATGCTCAAGGAATCGTTGATGCGATTACCAATCACATTTGGCATGGCTCTGAAATCAAGGGATCAGTGCAAAAGAATTGCCGAAAGACTGAAAGATAAAGAGCATTGCTTCGTTCTTGGCAAAGGTAACTATCTTTATTTTTCTGGAATCGATTTTAGCACTTCCGCTCACAGCTGTCTGTCATTCTCAGGGTATGCTGAACCAGTTGCGTACGAAGGAGCTCTCAAGATCAAGGAGATGTGCTACCTTCACGCTGAAGGATACAGTGGTGGTGCTCTAAAGCATGGGCCGTTTGCCCTTATTGAAGATGAGACGGGGAAATATGGGGCTACTCCAATCATCATGTTCATTCTCGATGACCAGCATGCACATCATATGAGAACGGCAGCCGAAGAGGTCAAAGCTAGAGGTGCCGAACTTATCATCATCACCGACAAGCGCTCACTAGCGAATGACTTGGACGACGATCCGATCGTCATTCCGCACAACGGTCCCATGACAGCTCTTTGTGGTGTTCTGCCTTTGCAATTGATTGCATACGAACTTGCGATGCTACGGTAAGGCACTGTGTCTATTACTTTTTATGTTTTGTTTATTGCAAATGGCTAACGCTTGTCCCTTCATGTAGTGGCATTAATCCTGACACTCCACGAAACCTTGCCAAAGCCGTAACAGTGGACTAGCATTGTAGCTCTGAAATAAGTACTCTGTGGGAAGATAGCGGCGTCTATGTTGTCGAGAATCCACTTCTATTTTGAATCTTTTAGACGTAGAATCGCCAAGTCAATACGGCATTGCAAAGGTGGCCGACAAAAGGCCGTTCCGCACCACATGGCGATAGATTAAAATCAAATCTGTTGTCATAAATCAGCATTATCCATATACATCTACAAATTCTAGTCAACTGTGCCTCAGTTTCAAATTCATGTGTTGGTGATGCTCTTGCGATCCTCCGACGAAAATAACACGGACAAAGGATCCATCGTGCATGTAGCAGCGTCTTGAGTGACAGCACCTGCATCAGCCAAATTTCGGAACCACGTAGGAATTTCTTCCTCCTCAATGCCCAACCTCAAGCAAGCATCATGAGCAAATGAGCAGCAGTTCTTTCTCAGTAAATCGTAATCCTGACCCAGGTATTCTCGGGACATGGAATGCACGATTTGCCGCCCATCTATGTTCGACTTGCCAGATTTTGTTCTTATTCTTCGTTCTCCAAAATCAATACTTGTTCTATACTGGTATCCTGGAGCACATGTAGGTGCAGAAGTAAACACTCCGGTCATCCCTTCGAAGTCATTTGCACCATAGGCATACTCCACACCATTAACCTATTTACACATGAAGAAACGAAGAAATGAGAAATAGTTTCATCAACGGGAAGAACTTCCTCCCTTGTCTCACCTCAATTCCCACATGATATGCTCCAGTACCAAGTGTGTGCAAGCCAGAATTCAATGCATTGAAAATCTGGCCTACGGGAAACTCAAAAACTCCAAACACTGGAAGGACGGTACTATCTGCAACAAGGTCATAAACATGCAGACGGATTCTGTTCGTGCTCGGGGGAACTGGTTCTCGCTTCTCGGACTGAGCCTGTCTAATGGCAGCAGAGTATTTTGAATCATTTCTTTCCCGATCCTCTGTAATCGTACGCTGGACTGCACCAGGTTGGGACTTGATACGGCGAATCTGCGGTGATGATTTGCTGGTTCCTTCTTGATCTTGGTTTCTCAACAACTTTGCAGAGGTATAAGCATTCATGCCCTCTTCCATAGCAACTTGAAGTTTTGCATTCAACTGCCGCACCATGGTTATTCTCTTTTCTTTTGATTGCAGGATATGGAAAGGCAACAAGCAGCTGTTGTCTTTGTTCTCTTTTGTGATGTATCCGAGATGAAATTTCCACCCGAGAAACAGCTTCCCTATTAAAAAAAATCACAATTGAATGTGGGTCGTTATGTAGGGGAGGGGGAATCTGCGTTGGAAGCCGTTGAAGACACAACACATAGAATCAACTGCCGCAAGCGGGTTCGAGCATTCGATCAACGGACGAGTTGAAGAAGAGTTGATTAGTCTGGCGAAGCGAGCAGTCGGATTAGTCAACGGAAAGGTGACCTAAACGATTTCACTTCGCAGCTACAGAGTATACTAAATTTAACAAAAGCATTGACAGTACGGCCATGAAAACATCATTGATGCAGTGATGAGATAATTATGAACAAAATACTTCAAGTTAACCTTCCATTTTATCCAGTGCGCCCAGAATCTCTACGAATGAAGGTCTCAAATTTGGATCTTTTTTAATGCATGCCTTGATCAGGGCATGGAGTTGTGGAGGACACCACTTTGGAATATCAGGTCGCTTGTCTCGATTCAATACTGCCAGAGCACATTGAATTGCGGTCATTCCATCATATGGGCATTCTCGCGACAATAGTTCCCAGACAATTATCCCATAGCTGTATACATCTGCCTTCTCGTTATAGCTCATGTTGGCCAAGACTTCTGGAGCCATCCACTGTACGGTTCCACAATTTCCAGTCATACTTCGTTCCTGCGCTTTCAGTCGGCTTAATCCAAAATCACATACTTTCGCAGTGTAGCTGTCGTCTAGCAAGATATTCGCACTCTTCAAATCACGATGAAGAACTGGGGGATGCCCGCTGTGCAAGTACGCCATACCACGAGCCGCCCCGCACGCGACTCGTTTGACGAGCTCCCAAGGCCAAGTTCCCTTTGGTAGCAACGGGGAAGAAAGCTGAGTACTTCCTTGACCGGAAGCTCGGGGAGGGGTTCCATGTTCATCTGGCACATACAATCTAAGAGGCCAGGTACTTCCCGAAGTACCGTCGGACGGAACGTAAGGTGGCATCAACGGTAAGCGCAATGCGTCCCAGGCTGAACCATTTGCTGCCAACTCAATGACAATAGCACGGTTTGGTGGATCCAGACACGCTCCCATGTACAAGCAAACATTTGGATGCCTCATTCCCTGCAAGAACAAATTTGGTTAAGAAGAACCACAAAAGAAGATAATCCGCATTGAAACGGATCTCTTACCTTCAAAAGATTGATCTCTGCCTTGAACTCTTCCAATATTGGCTTTGCAACGTGTGTGTTTTGGGCCCCTCCAGTTAACACTTTCACAGCAACGGGTGTGCCTCTCCAAGATGCTCTCCAAACTTGACCAAAACCGCCTCCGCCAATGACTTCTTCTAAAATGATTTCGTTAAAGTCAATATCAGACTGCAGCGATGTCGATGCATCTGTTGACATGGTTAAGTTTTTCCGCTTGTGAACAATACTTTTGCGGGGATCACCACTGGGGATGGAAATGTTCGAATCTCCATCGGATTCGTCCTCAGAAGACTCTCTCGAGTCTTCCTCGGCAAAATCTTGCGATCGCAAAATCTGTTTCTGTAGATTGGCGCTAGCTTGCTTCCAATGCTCCGAACTTCCTGTCTCCATTTGTACCAACCGCAGGTCATCCAATGGCATGGAGCGTGGAGGGGGTGTTGGTGCACCTGGCCGAGGTCGGGGGTAAAAATCTAGGTTCGATAGCTGCTTCGACGCCTCCAACGAAGGAATAAAGGGAATTATTGTTGGTTGGCGTGCCGATTGTTCCATATTAAGTGGAGCCTGCAAGGCAGCATTCAGCCCCGGAGTGCCATGCCCGTCGACTTGAAGTCCCTTCCGCCGGAAATTGGCAGCAAGAGGAGTTTCCTCGTATTTTCCGGGGGTTATTTGAAAATCGGCGTGCTCCACGCTTCCGTGAAGGCTGTTGAAATCACTATCCATAGACCTTGCTTGCCCGATTCCTGTGAAATCATAAGAGGACTCCGAGTCGGGCTTTTTGGCTGGGTGTGTTCCACCTGTAAGTGATTCGAACGATGAAAAATTTGAAGATAATGGACGAACAACCTTGGATCCTGTTCCTGCGGGGCGCGGTAGATCTGGTTTTTGCTGACCGCTTCCTCGGAAGCTACCACTTGCTTCCAAAGGGGGTCGTACGCCAGCCATCCTCCCACCTGCGGGCGAGCCAAGGTATCCAGTAGGCATGTAGCCTGGCGAAGCTTCTTCTCCACCACTGCTGAAAGAGTTTGGCGTGTCAAACTGGTGCAAAGTCGTCGTTCTCGCAGGTGATGGTCCCTGGCTATTGCCATGGAGGGAATTCAATGGGCTCGATCCTAGACGATGTGCTCTTCCTGGAGTTCCATGCATCATGTTGGCAGCGGGGCTTCTGTATGTTGGGATAATACCTTGACGAGGCATGTAATATGTACTCCCGCCAGTGTATCCCCCAGAATCTGTTTCTTTGAATGAGCTTTTCCGCTTTCTGTGTTCTTGTGAAGAATACATGGATCCAACTGCGGACGGTTGCTCATAGTAGAGCGGATAGAAATCTTGTTCATTAAGCCCATGTTCGCTTTCGTGCATGTCGTATTTCTCTTTTAACATTTCTTCTTCGTCATCGCTCCATTCGTCGGTCTTCTTCTTTCTCGTCCGGTACATCCTCCGCTGCCTTTGCCGTCTCCGATTTCGAATGGAAGATTCCGAAGAAGATTCTGATATGATGTGCAAGAATATGGCGCTTATGATCACTACCAATCCCAATAGCGCAAATGGAGATACGGACAGCATCCCAGATGACATTGCTGCAGCCTTCCCTAAATCTGGATCTCCGCTTCCGAAGACATCTCTCCATTGATCTGCTGCAGCAAGTGGTTCTTCGAGTCGGACCTGGCGTTCGTTTCGAGTCCGGACGTAGCGTCCCTTCCGCAATCTATTCGTACTCCCTCTATCCGCCTTCTTATGCAATACATCGTCGGGAAGTTGCTTATTGGCGTCGCCGTCTCCTATCCCAGTTATAAAATGGGGCGTCCGTGGTCGCTTTCCCATCCTTACTTAGTCTTTCGTCTTACTCAGGCAACAACTGACTGTCAGCTCTGCCGCAACGAGTTCCAAACCACGTAAGTTTCTGGCAAGGAATAAGACGGACTTTTGCTATGTCTATGATGCTCTTAGAATGATGGTTGTAAGGCTCTGCGACCACACAGAGATCACCAGGTCGTTTCGGAAGCTTGTGGTCTCAGCGGTTATTTACCGTAACTGCTTGGCAATGAATGCTTGCTTCTAGCGAAAGCTGACACCCTCTCAAGTGAAGGCTACACAATTCTCAGTACTTGTTGAACGTGACCCAGCAACGATTTGTTTTGTGTGATCCAGTCGGAAAAGATTTTTTCTAGTTCCTGCAGGACTAACTCGAACGCAGCACTTACGACAACAAGCAGGAAGTGGGAAACCAGGGAGTACCAAAATCCGTAACGAAAGAAAATCTTCTAAGTTGCAGTAAAGTACAGAAACAACACTTCAAAGATTCATGGAAAAGATAGGACGCAGGGAAAGGATGTCCACAGCTTGAGAAAAGCTGAAAACCTAGCTACATTGTAATAAGAGGATAAGAAGCAAATACAGAGAATTGCTGAAATGTAGGTTTTTAAATGTTTGTTCCGTAGCTTTGGATGCAGGTAGACCAAAAAGCTGTCATTGATAGTTTTGTTTGCCTGACTCGAAGGAGTCCCAGTTTGGAAAAGTCGGTGGAGTCGATTCTGTGATTGTCAAAAGAGCGAAAAACGTTTGTGACGATGTACGTACACCCTAGTAGCGAATCCATCGTGGTCATATTAGAGTTCGTAAATTCCCCTGAAATGCGGACACAAAAACGGCATTTTCTTTTCCGGGACATTCTGCGACGTCGAGGCGTACGCAAAGAATTGAACAATTGGTGTATCAAATGACCGTAAAATTGGGTGATGGTGCCACCATGCAGCTTGATTTTTTAACCTTTCTCTGGTTTTGCGTTGATGCAGCCACAACCTTCGTTCATTGCGACTATTCGGTGGACAGAAAATAGAAAGGCGTCCACTCCCTCCTTTCCCTTTTTCAAATCAAAGAGATAAGGCGCAGGTGGTCAATGCGAGAGACTGTTTCAAAGTTTGGAAATCGCGACGAATCATCAGCTCCTCAATTGTCGGTTTTCAATTGAGATTCGTATCATGGGTAAGCTAAGATGGAACGACGCAGATCCTCAAGTTTTTGTAGTTCCGCGCTTAGAGGACGAGCAAATCGATGAATTGTTTTATCAGGAAGATGAGATCGGCGATATGAGACATACAGCATTTATGATAGAATGTGGACTGGAAGAAGATCCGCCAGATGGACCAGACGTCCCTCCAATCCCTTGGAAGGCTGAAGACTTGAAGAAAATGGGGAAAGAGAAAAAGCCAGAAGAGACAAGTTCGCGGCAGAAATCTCCCAAGAAGGATCCTCCCAAACGAACATATTCTATGGATGAAGGTTTGGAAGATTTGGAAGAGAGCCTCCCCCTTGCTGCAAAGAAGCCGGAGCCAAGACGGAGGATTGTTGCTTCGAAATCTGGTTCCCTACATTCAATGAGACGAAGCGGACCGCCAAGCAGATCAATGTCTGTCGACACCTATGGACGTTCTGGACCAGCAAATCTTTCCGTAGCTCTGGCGCGAACAGAAAAGAGAAAGGCTGGAGTACCGACACGTCGAAAGCTTGCTGCGACGCAGTCTGGCTCTCTTCATGAAATGCGAAAGAATCTCGACAAGATGTCAGAAGAAGCACCGAAACCTGCCAGTTCTCCAAGACGAGCGTCGAAGCTGGTAACGACAAAATCAGGCAACTTGCATGGGATGCGCAAGGCGCTCGAAGAAAAGACGACGACTTCACCACTGAGAGACGGACCTAAGCGAAGAACTTTGGGAAATACAAGATCTGGCGCTAGAAGTAATTCTTTGGAGTCATTGAGTGAAGATGGCAAGGACTCAAAATCGCTTGATTCTGGTTCGACGAGTGACTCATTTCTTTTGAGCGACATCGAAAGTGAATCTCATGGAAGCGACGTTTCCATTCAAACAGATGTCAGCAGTACGGACGAGCCGAAGCCAAAGGCAAATGGAGATAGAAAGCCTTCAGAGATACTGAAAGATATAAAGAAGGATAAAGAAAAGAAGAAGAAGAAAAAATCGTCAAAAGACAAGGATAAGGAAAAGGACAAGGACAAGAAAAGTTCGAAAGTGAAGAAAAAGAGCTCTAAAGACAGCAGTAAAGCAGACGGTGATTCTGAGAAGAAGACGAAGAAAGCAGTGAAAAAATTTAAAGTGAAAAAGGCAAACCCGGAAGACCTTCCACCTGCCTTTCGTCATTGCATTGCGAAGTGAAACCCAAAATTGCTTCAAGACAGAACCACAAACAGGACCACGCGCATCCTGAACAGAAATCAAGTTATCCCTCAGTGCCACTATGAAGTTTCACTCTAAGAATGTCGTAGCCCCTTAACGCCTAGCTGATGTAATTGGAGTGTCAAGAAGTGCACCCGATTGTCGATGTCTCTACTGTGGTCATAACCCATGGATATTTTTCTCTTTTTCTGTTGCCCGAGGAAGCCTAGCATGGGACGCCGGTTGCCTTGTCTTCTAGAAAATATGCTGATCGATTGTTTGCAGAATTAGGTTCGGCTGGATCCCCCGGGTGCAGAAAGTGAGCGTACTGTAGTTGACCCAGAAGTTCAGTTTTAAAATCATGCATCCAAACTATCGTTTCGCGCGATGTCCGCGGGCAGAAGATATCGACCACAAGACTCACAAAATTGTTATGC
Organism: Cylindrotheca fusiformis; assembly: GCA_019693525.1. NCBI lineage: Eukaryota > Bacillariophyta > Bacillariophyceae > Bacillariales > Bacillariaceae > Cylindrotheca > Cylindrotheca fusiformis. Next base: position 130,997 of record JAAMXS010001322.1, on the reverse strand, counting down.
CAGCCACCAAGCGCTGGGTTGGCAGTTTACAAGCATCAAGCCAACGTTTGCCGATCAAAAGGCATACATCACAGCTGGCTAGTAATTTCCCACGAACGGCCTGAACAAGCCGATAGTTTTGTTGCTAGAGAGTATCTTGTATTCTTCTTCAGAGGAAAAGTGAGTCTAACCCACACTACCAAGTCACAAATGAGTAGTGACGACGTCGTGCTGTTGACGCAACCTTCAGGAGGCACGACCGCGAGGTGGGTAGGCTGTTGGCCTTTATGCCTTCCTTTGTTGTTCCTGATTTTTTAAAAATGCTTCTCACTGCGACTTCGTTTGTTGGGCTTGCAACATCACCAGGGCATCGTCGGTTCTGCAGAAAAACTTGAAGCTGTATGGCCCAAAGAATGTTTTCGATTACGTGAATGCAACAACTTGCTGGAATTCAGAAGGCAGTTCTTCAGGGAAGAAAGAATGTTATTTTACTGTGGACTTTGGAAGAATGGTAATTCCAACTGAGCTACGGATACAATTCCAAGCAGGCTTTTCGGCAGAGCAAATAGTTGTCTTCAAGAGCAGTACGGATGGTCAAGGATATGAGCAAATTGAAGAACTGGAGACAGAGGATGAACACGGTATCCAAGCTTTTCCTTTGCCGTGTGGCACTGACGAAGAAAGTTCAACATCATCTATCAAGCTTGTATTTGACGAGTTCACTGACTTCTACGGACGAATCACCATCTATCAGCTACAGATATGGGGGAAAGAAGTTCCAGCTGAGAAAAATCTAGTTGATTAACGAGAACTTCTTATGTCCAGTCGATACAGCGTCGTAGCTATTGCTTGATCCATTTCTCCATCCGCCAGTAGGACGAGTTTCGTTGGGGAGGATCGAGAACGGATATGAAAGCATCAATCCTCTAACTTAGCATAGTCCTGATCTCATGATTGAATGGCTCGATGCAGTCTTCTTGATGCCAACAAAACTTCCATCTCGACGTCGTGCGTCTGTATATCAATGTCGAGCAGACTGTCTAAGAAATGAAAAAGCAAGGAAACCGCAGCAATACATATCGCAAGTGCGGCAAAAATCTGAAAGTGGATAAAAACCCACAGAAGTCCTTCCGCGAAGAAGTCTCGAAACGTAAGAGACACCTTGTCGCCTTCGGCGTGACCTTGATCCATGAATGACACTTGCCAAGATTTTCTTCTTCGCCTTCTTTGTTTCTCGCAGCCATCCATTGGTGTCCGATCTGTTAAAGCTATGATTTTATCATGGTGATGAAACGACCAAAGACTCATGCTTGAAGACTATATTCTGTTTTCTGTTGATAATTACAGCATTGTGATCAATCAAGAGGTGCTCGGTCACGTCAACTTGTTGAACCGCGCTACATGTTTTTTCGTGTCTTGTTTGCATGGTGCGAGGTTTTTCGAAATTTCTTTCAACTGACCGCCACGACCCAGATCCATGACCCGCCAGTTCCGTGACAGTCGCGCGCATTTGTGCGCCATCTTGATGCGAAGAAAGAAGGAAAGTAAACGATGTCACACGCAGTGACGATGGATTGTTGATACTGGTCGACAGATCCAAAGCCCGTTCTATAGCCTGCAAAGAGACTGCAATTGCACCATGGACTCAGCCTTGGTACAGAAAATATTCGCCTCTTACAACGGGGAGGGATCTCTGTTGCCATTTTATTTACCTTTCATTGGTTGGACTCTGATTTTCATTTACTGTCAAATCAAGAAAAGAAGTTTCGAGCACTGGACTCTTGTCCACAACATCCATCATATCGTAGGGCTCACCTTTGCAACCTTGTCATTATACTATGATGATGAGTCAATATTTGCGGAACGAATAGGTATTATGTGGTCAGCTGCCTACTTTTTGGTGGATCTAGTGGAATGCATCCGTATCATGTCTGGAACGTACACCTTCCACGCCTTGTGCGTCATTTTGTTGAGCATGAGCAATCTCTACACACCCAGATTTTACCGCCTGCGAATGAATTCCAAGGCCATGTTCCTCGAGATTAGTTCCCCCATTCTGTATTTGAGCAAACGAACGAGAAACCCAGTGCATTTCGGTTTGTTTGCTATTACTTTCACTTGCTGCCGTGTGATATGGATGCCGATCATGATGAAACAGCTGCTGGATGATGGGCTTCCTTCGAACGATTCTCGTTTTTTGGTGTTTGTGGCATTTTATTTGCTAAATTTGTTCTGGTATTGGAAGATCGTCCGGATTGTCGTTTCAGGGCCTCCTGCCGAGAAGGAGAAGAAACAGCCGGTAGCAGAAAAGAAAATTGAGTAGTCTCAGGTACGATGCATAGTAGTTTGCATTTTATGTCCTCGAACTGCAAGGGTTTTGAGATCTCTGGACACGAGCGCAATTTCGTCTACTACTAGAGTAGTAGTGATTAAGGATTGTTGCAAATCTCCCCCTACGGAGCTTCATAACTTGCGATAACTGCGGCGGTGATATGCTTCGCTTTGCAGCTGGAGTTGAGAAGAAAAAGGAGAAAACGAAGAATCCATTTGCAACGCAAGTATATTCGACACCAGGGACGATCGATGCATGTAGAACGGTCTGGTACACAAACAGGAGACTTAGAAAACATGGTTGTGTTTTTATTCTTACTTTAGCTCGTGCGTGGGAAAGTAAAGCAAAAAGAGGAAGACTGACTGGAAATGCATCACACTCCCCAACACCTAATTGACTGTCTCGAGAAGTGATGGCAATATTTGTTTACTCTCTAGTCCCTGCATGCCGCCAGCAAGCAAATATTGACAATTCTAGAGTCCACAAGTTAACCTAGCGGCCTCCGGCGGCCTGCTGAGGAGTTCCAGGCCTACCCTGGCCTCCCTGATAAGAGAAACGCTGTCTCTTTTCGGCTGGCTTCAAAATCTGGAAAGAGCACATGAGTGTTTCGTCGACACTCATCATAGCTCCAGCATTGTCGAATTCCCCACAATAATTGGGAGCAGAAAAGAGGGTAACCAGTTGTCTCCGGGCGAAAAACTCGTATCCATCTTCCACCACTTGATGCGCACGGCAAATCAAATCTAAATCATGCTTGTGCAGAAACTGTGCCACAATATCTTCCCCGAAGGTAAAGGAGACACCCCGATCGTTCTCACCCCAACCATCGATTTCCTTGTCAGGATCAGACCAGAGAAGGTCACACAAAAGACCGGTATCAGGAACATCAGTAGGTCTGACAATACGTTTTACTTGATCCAGACTGGTAAGTTCCGGAGACAGACCACCGTGCATGCAGAAAATCTTTTCATCAACAACTCCAGCACATGGAAGGCAGTTGAAGCAATCTGTGAAAGTCTTCCAGAGCTTAATTCCAAATCGTCTTTTACATTCATCGTAGAATCCGTAAATACGGTTGATGGATGCACACTCGTGGTTACCACGAAGAACGAAAAAGTTCTCAGGGTACTTGATCTTGTAAGCAAGCAGCAAACAGATAGTTTCTAGACTCTGTTTTCCACGATCAACGTAGTCACCGAGAAAAATGTAATTCGCTTCCGGTGGGAATCCACCGTATTCAAACAAGCGCAACAAATCATAATATTGCCCGTGCACATCACCACAAATCTTGATGGGAGCCTCAAGCTCGAGAAGCATGGGTTGCCCAATCAACAAATCACGGCTACGAAGACAGATCATTTTGATCTCAGCTTCCGAGAGATCTACTTGCTTTCCAGGCCGAGCTCCACGAACACTGCATAACGAAAACGACAAGACACAAACATGGGGTGAGAAGTTTCTATTCGGTCGGTACGATAAAGGTTTTTCATGTTCAAGGAGATAGCAATAGCAAAATCAATCAATCCGAACGCTTGCGAACCGCAGACTTAATATTTCACCGTAGAAAGAGTACCATGTACACGTAGCACAGATACAATCGATACCGGCAAACCAGCGGTGGACTGGAATCATGGTGTCTCCACCTAAATGTAAAGCCCGAAAATGACCAAGTACCAGAACCCCAACACTCCTCTTTCTATCATACAGCACGCATATCTCACCTGAGAAGTTTGTCAATGATAACATCAACGGGGTCACTCAAAAGCGCCACCTGTCCGCCATTGGCCGGAGCGTCGCCTGAGTTTGATGGATCTTCTGACATCGCTTCTTTCTATTCAGCGTTCTAGTATTTGACCACTCCTCTATTCTTTGCTCAACAACGTATAGACGATGAGTACACAGCTTTGGCAATGCCGATTGTTGTGGATGACTACAACTTTGGCTACCGATTGTTGTCGAAGCCTGAACCTGCCAAGAGTTGTTATTTTTTTCCCCAGCTGAGCCTGCTGCTGCTCGAGCCTCAATATTTCACGTACTGGGTCAGTAGGTCGGTCACAAATCGCTCATTCAACGCTGGAAAAGACCGAGCGCGCAACAAAGCAGTACCGTAGAATTCTTACCTTAGACCTCACGAAGCTTCCAGCCATAACCCCGCCAAGAAAATCAGAAGCTTTTGGCATGTATGCCCAGTTCTCGTACATGACACGATCGAGAGAAAAATTCAGAAGCAAGAACACAAGAGAGATCCGAACACTTATCACTAGGTGAGGCTCGCGTTTATTATGAGAGAGAACATAGACGATAGGTCACATGTTGTGTCGTTCACCAGACGATGCGATAATATTATTTAAATAGAAGGAAAATATTTGGTCACTTTTCACACTATTTTCCAGCAAGGGGGAGCAATGACACACGTGACACTAATTCAGTGCCAACCAGAAAGCAAATTGCTTTCTGTCTCCTGTCTCTATTGTACTCTGGCTTAACTCAATTGCAAGATAAATATGTGCATTATGATGAAAATAGAATGCACTTTGTTGGCTTCGATAGCTTGAGGGTTTTAAAATACCAGGATCATAGTTCCCATTCTCAACAGTCTCGCTCAGCTAGTTTCGCGCGGCAATTTCGCGCGGCGCCACCACCAGTCTTCATAGGATTTGGAAGAACAAGTAAACCATGGGATGACGATCGCAAAACAGAAAATCCATCAACGTCTTTCACTTTCTCGCAAACCTCTCAATTCGTCGATAGAAGACTCAAGAATCTTCTCCCGAAGCGCATGAACATAGCCTCTCAAGGAATAACGCGACACTTGCTTCTCTATTCAACACTGTACAAATTCCAACGCCCTACAATGAACCTCAGATCGATCGCTCTCCTAGGGGCTCTTGTAAAACCATCGTCCGCATGGCTGAGTCGCCCAGGGGCTGGTGTGGAAAGCTCCCTTTATAGAATACAGAACAGCATCGGGTTTCGATCCTTCACTGCTTCCACTCTTCAGTCAACGATGGTACCTGAAGATGTTGATGTACCAACACCTCTTCGTCCAAAGGGAAAGACTATCGCAGAAGGAACTCTAGTTTCTATGTTCAAAGGTGGATTGTTGGCAGTGCGTATCGACGACGAATTTGTCGAAGCCATCGAGACTCCCGAAGTAATCGACGCAACAAAAATACTTCCAAAGAGCGGGAAAAATCAAGCGTCGCTAGGTAAGACTTCCTTTGCTTTCAACGGAATCCTTTGGATTTGCAGTCTGACGAAATATCTCTTTTGCAGGTGGCGATTTGATTGGGCGGCAGGTAGTATTTCCCAATGGACAGGCTGGCGTCGTGGTGTCGCATAGACCACCTCTAGTGTTTGTTTACACTGACATGGATGAATTCAAGGAAACAGACGAAGCCGTTGAAATTCTAAACACCCTGGCGTCAGTATCAGTCCCCGACAATATCAAGACAGTCGACTGCTTTGGCAGGTTTCTTGACCAATCGTCATCATTAGCTGCAACAGATGACGCACCTCAAAGGGCAATATTTTCTCCAATTCCAAGAGTTAGTGACATTGCCCTCATCAACACACCCATGATTACTGGCGTTACCATGTTTGATGCCCTCGCACCAATTGGAAAGGGCCAGAACATGCTACTCATTGGAAGTGATGTGGATGATATGCGTGGATATGTCTGCGACATCTTATCGACTCAGAGGCAGAGAGTAAAATGTATCTATGCTGCGACGGAAGGTGACGAAAAGGTGAAAACTATGCTTCAAGAAGCTGGGTTCTTGGACGATATCATTTTGGTTGCCGAAAAGAGTCACGAGACTTGGGACGAAGTGTCGAAAGCTGCTGAAGCAACTGTGGTTGCTGCAACAGCTTGTGCCATTGCAGAGTCCTTTGCGCTGGAAAAGGGAGAAGACGTGTTTGTTGTAATTGACAACATTGATCGGCACAAGAGTTTGTGGGATGCGACGACGAGGGTGCTGGTAGACGTATTTGGTATCGATGCGGTGGTGAAAGGGGATCTTAGTGGCAGTGCATCTTCTGAGATGAGAGCTTTCTTTTCCTCCTTGATTCAAAGATCAGCGAAGTTCAAGGCGAGGCGAGGTGGTGGAAGTGTCACTCTTTTGCTGATGGCATCCATTCCAAGCATGTCGAGTGATGGAGAAGACACTGTCTATAAGCCCGAGGATTTCGAAGGAAGCCCCGCCAAAGTTCGTGAGCGCATTGCTCTGTTAGTGAATCGAAATGTCCCCCTGACCGCTGGCAACCTGCGAAAGATTCAGATTCCAATCCCATCAGCCTCCGAAGGAAAAAGACTATTATCGCTTCAGCACATAGATGATCTGATTAGCATGACGGATGGTCAAATCTGGTTGGATGAAAAGTTGAAAGAGCGTGGTCGGTACCCTCCCATGGATTTCCAGCGAAGTGTTACAAGAATTGGTATCGGTGCCGACACGGAATCACGGGCTGATGCTCCAGCTATACGGCGTGTAGTGGAAGGACTTCGCCTAGACTTGTCTCAAGCCGAGCACATGGACGGGGCAGATTTGGGAGTCAATGCATCGGTAAAGCAACAACAAAGCGCTCTTTCTTGGCTGCTAGCGATGCACCAGCCTCCATCATCTGGTAGCCGACTGTTGTCAGAATCGACCGTACTTCTGCTGGCAGCATCTAGGGGATACCTTGGAGAGAGTGTCGACAAAGGAGTTGTGGCTGGGACCAAGGAGGGGGAAGATCTTGTTACTGATCTCTTGGCCCATGTCAAACGTGAAGCACCAAATGCCATTGAGTCGATCGATTCCACTTTGGACTTCACAGACGAGAGTCGAATTGAAGTTGAGAGTGCGATCAAGTCCTTTTTCACAGATTAGATATGTTGGTGAATTGGAATCGATTTCAAGTATTGTTGTACATTCACAATTGTGTAAAATGTATCATTTCTGTTGAACACCACTAGAGATGACCAACGAATGCGACATTGGTTCGTTTTGCTAGGGTTAGAGTGGTTTTACATTGCTAATACGTTAGGTCAAGCATTTTATCCATTTTTATTCTAGTCATGTCTTCAATTGGGGACTATATCTGTCACTTCTTCCAGTTTCACACATGGTGCAAGTCGTGAGGCTAATCGTAAGGTGGAGCTCTCAGTCCTGGAAGCTTCGAACTCGATGACCCGTCAAGTAGTGTAAAGAGGTCTTATATTGAGGTCGCTAGAAATGGTGTAGGTTATTTGATCTCGTTCTTTGCAGAAACACGTCTTGGAAAAGATATTCATTGCCACTGCTATTACTTTGAAACCTGTCCTTAGTGCACCTAACGATATGGGGGAACCTTGCAACGATGAGCTACGAGCTCTTACTTTTCCAAGTCCCGAGGTCGTGAGTCATGAGATATTTAGTCCGTTAACAAGATGAATATGCTTCTCGCAAAGGGGCATATCAATTTCACCACCGTTGGCAAGATCCGACAGGCGTGATTGCTAATAGTACTTAGACGTTGGATAACTAGCGGACAGCCGTTGATTCTCATTTAGCGGGAAATGCCCAATACAGCGATGAGTAAATTTGAAAATTCAGATATGTTGGTAACTGTAGATTGGAATAGCTTGCCCAATCGTTGAGGGACACGTATGTCCTACGTAAGTTCATATACTGCATCGTATCAAAACTCCAACCAACACAGATCTCAACGCCGGCGAGGTCGTCCAGCTCAGACAAATGGCGCAACTTTTCGAAAATATCGGTATGCACGGCTAAAAAGCTAGCGCCAATGGTACGTGAAGTTTCTAAAAAAAAAGCTAACGTGCTTTGATCTGTAAATGAAACCACGTGCACATTCAACAGCGAGCTGGTCAGCGTTCTCATTAGTACTGCCACTAACGCGGTGGTACGAAGTTTTACGAAAATCTTCGGAAGTCTTTACACCAGGTAACGAATGACGAACATCCAAGAAGATAAATTGAATCGGTTCGTGTTGTGTGTTGGCCATCCGAACAACCAAGTTGCAAACTGGAATTTGAACACACACTTCCGAGACTTGACAATGCATATTTCTTCATCATCACCATCTGCGCCCAGCATCATGTCTCAGTCGCATAGAATTTTGATCTACACAACATGCTATAATGTGTTGGATGGGTATGTTTGGCTCTGCCGACGGGAGTAGTTCGAGTATTTTCAAATTGGACCGTCCATTTCTCATATTGTTTTTCCTCATAGTGTCACTTTGACAATACGTAAGATAGAGCAAGCACTCCTGCATTCCGGGCATCATGTGTGCATCTTGACAACCAAGTCTGGAAACACCAAGAATACCCATATGGATGGCGAGCACCCGAATCGCTCTGTCATTTTCATCGATGACGCGATACCCCTGCCTCTGTTCATCGATCCCAACAACCCTGACAACTCATATTTCCTCGGGTTTTCTCTCAGCTCATACGTGATCTCCAAAATAGAAGATTTCGAGCCTACGCTGATCCACATTACTGTTCCAGATTGCACTTGCTTGCATCTCATCAACTATGCGAGGAAAAAGGAGCTCCCACTCATGGGAACCTACCATAGCAATATCCCAGATTATATGAACCACTACCCAGGTCTCGGTTGGCTCAAGTACATATTAGAGGCATTCTTCCGTCACCAGTACAACTTCTTGCAAGCTCTCTATGTTCCCACGCCTTTCATCCGGAAGCAGCTTACTCAGACCCTGAGGATGGACAAGATAACAAATTTACAAGTATGGGGACGTGGAATTGACCTGGAGAGATTCTCTCCAACACATCGATCCCAGCAGTTCCGACAGCATTTCGGCTTTTCCGATAAAGACGTGGTGCTTCTATGGGTCGGTCGCCTGGTTCCCGAGAAGCGACCGGACATCTTCATCGAAGTGGTGAGACGACTTCATGCTAGGAAGATTCCTTTCAAGGCTCTTGTTGTAGGTGCAGGCCCCTCCGAGGTAGCTATGAAATGCTTGCCAAATACCGTCTTTACCGGATGGATGAATGGGGACGACCTTGCTATGGCCTATGCATCTTCCGATGTCTTTTTGTTTCCATCAGCCGTCGAGACCTTTGGCAACGTCTCTCTAGAAGCTGCTGCCTCTGGCTTACCCATTGTGGTCGAAGAGGGATGTGGTGGCCACTTGGTCCGTCACGGAGAAAGCGGCTTTGCTTGTGAGCAGCATGACGTTGATGGATTTTTCAACAGCGTGCTTTGCCTTGTCTTGGATGATGAAAGGAGGAATGCAATGGCAAAGGAAGGTCGTAAAATCAGCTTGCAATACGAAAAGAAAACTGTTTGTGAACGGATGCTGGATAACTATTCTTATGTGACAAATGAGTTCTATGTGGAATATGGCGGTCACCACGCAAACAGAGATGCACTATACCAGAAGGAACACTCCTTTTCTTCTGGCAACACACCTCGGCCACTGTTCATGATCTGTGTGGAAAGTCTACTTCTTTTGTTGATTCGTGTGTGGCATCGCATGACAGTGGCCTTTCTGTATTTGCGTGAAAGAATGGTGTTTGTTACACCAGCGGTACCTGTTCCCCAAGCACCGAAGAAGCACTTTACGGTCGTGAATGCTCCCTCGGAGGATTCTTTCGAGACTGCTCGCGAGTGCTCACTCAGAAGAATTGCAGAGATGGAGGAAGTTGATATGAGCTATCAGGATCCCGAGCGACAGGATGTCTTGAAGGAGGACGATGATACTGATTCCACCTCCAGCCTCAGTACGGACTCCCCTTTCCACCATCATTCCGATCTCCATCCTACGCATAAGATGTCAATTGTCGCCGTCCGAGTTGTTCTATTTTTTCTTCGAACGGAGAGTCGCCTGCGCAATGGAGCTGCAAACTGCTGCAGGAGTCGAAATCGTTTTGTTATGGAAGGACGGAAGAGAAAGGATACTCGGGATGGACTGAAAGGCAATAGCTTTGAGTCGTTTGCGAGTTTACCGACTGTTGTTCGCGAAGAAAGGCTGAATATGAGGAGATCAATTCAAGTGTGATCGTGGCGTGAAACTTTGGTTTCTTGTATTTCAACAAGGTGAAACTGTTGTTGATGTTGTATTTGTTTAATGGATTAAATTTAAGAATATGAATTTGTAAGCTATATTAAACTCTACGCTGTTCGAGATTACGCTGTTCCGCAAAGCATTGGAGCTGAGCTGTTTTGTGGGAACGCCTGTCTACTAGCAATCAGAATAATAGGTCTATGCATCATGCTTCTCAAGTGATGGTGACAACAAGAAGGCGTATTCGAAGCATATCTTAGAATGTTCAAGTAGGAAGTTTCCCAAGCCTTGCTGCAAGACCCTATTTCTAGTCCCGAAATGGTACCTCAACACCTTGTTTCTGCATTTTCATTTGCTTCATTCCATTCGAGTTCCATTGTGTTCCTTCAATCAATCAATGGCCACGACCTCCGAACGATTGACGTACGTATAGGCGAGACGAGACGGATGCAAAGTTAGACCGACCTCATTTCGTCCGACCACTTCGAGTCCATTTCACGATGGAGTAGTTGGACGGACGACGTCCTTTTCGAGTCTTGTAGACTGACTTCGGCTTGTAGAGAGACATCATTTTTCGGATTTTTCGCGGAAAATTCAAAGTTTTTGTCGTATTTTACCAGTAAACTACCGCATCCGCTCTATGTATCATTTTGGCGAATTCCCGTAAAGTGGTACAGTACTGTACTATGGCACATACTATTAGCCATGAATTCAATGAGGAGTAAATTTTATTAAGAGTTCCGCCAATCAATAAAATAATAAGTTTTTCGAGACACAATTGGAGGAGAGAAAGCAAAGCCATCAGCATTGATTAGTTTTGCTTGTTCCATTTCTCTTGTTTCTTTTCGTCCTATTTCTTGTTGATTGGAGTTATGAGCCCAGTATCGAGTGGAGACTTCGCTCCGTCCCAAGCATCATCTTCAGCAAAGCTTCCTCCTCAACAACAATCTTCGACTTCATGCAGGGTGGTGGACAGCCAGAACCACACTTCTGAAACTTTATCTCCTCCTAGCAAGAAGAGATTGATATCATCGAAGGAATCAATTATGTCGCCTGCCACTGTTGTTGTTGTTGATAAGGAAGGGTCTGATGCGACGGTTTCACAACAGCCTTCAAAATCTCAAGCTGATTCTTCAATCATACCGACTGATGGAGAGGATCGAACAAGCAAAGATTACTACTTCGATTCGTATTCCCACCATGCAATTCACGAAGAAATGCTCAAAGATGAGGTGCGAACAAGAACGTACGAAATGGCAATAATGCAAAACAAGCACTTGTTTGCGGGAAAGATTGTCTTGGATGTGGGGTGCGGCACATCAATTCTGTCGATGTTCGCAGCAAAGGCGGGGGCAAAGCATGTGTATGGGATAGATTGTTCATCGATTGTTGACCAGGCTAGGAAGATTGTCGATATCAATGGGTATTCTGATCAGATCACAATAATTAAGGGGAAGGTGAGTAAGCAAGACAACGCAGTTCATGATTCCCCTTGACACTGTGCTCAATGATTTCGTTGCTTTTTGAAACAGGTGGAGGAAGTTGAGCTTCCGGTTGAAGAAGTTGACATAATTGTTAGCGAATGGATGGGGTATTTTCTGTTGTACGAATCAATGTTGGAGACTGTACTTTTTGCTAGGGACAAATGGTTGGTGAAGGATGGGATCGTTTTCCCCGACAAGGCAGTCATGTACATCTGTGGGATCGAAGATGGAAAGGTTAAAGAAGATCGTATGGATTTCTGGGAAGATGTTTATGGCTTTGATATGTCGCCTATTAAGGAAATCGCATTGGTTGAGCCAGTTGTTGACGTCGTTGATGCCAAGTCAATTGTTACCAATTCGGTAGCTATTTTGCACCTTGACATTCTAACGTGCACAAAGGGTGATTTAGAATTCAGTTCGCCTTTCAAACTGCATGCGCAAAGAAATGACTATGTGCACGCTCTAGTGGCTTATTTCGAATGCGCCTTTACCCAGGTTCACAAACCAATTGGGTTTTCTACTGCTCCATTTTGCCGGTACACTCATTGGAAGCAGACTATTTTCTATCTGGAAGATAACCTGGTGATTTGTGAAGGGGAGGAAATTGCAGGAGAGATAACATGCAGACCAAACAAGAAAAATAATCGAGACTTGGACATTGGACTTTCGATTTCTTGCAGCGGTCAGCACTCCAATATCGTCAAGCATATGCAATATCGTCTTAGATGATCTCTCTTGCTAGCTATGCAAAATTAAAGATATAAGAGCTTCAATATTTGAGTTGGAAGGCAAGAGTCTGCAAATGCTTCTTAGTCACTGGGGTTTGTCCATTGGGAGTCTGACTATCAATCTAAATCATCCAAGTCAAAGGATTCAACCTGTTGCTCAAATTCTTTCCGTGAGTTCTCGAGTTCAGTCATCCTCGGGTTTGCGCCTGAAGATGGGAAGAGACTTTCGCTTGCCTTATCTGCGGCTTCCTTCCGTCGTTGTACTTCCGCTTTTTCTTCTTCAATTTTCCTTTTGTCTTCTTCTTGTTTTGCTGCTTTTCTTGCTGCTTTGCGGGCTGCTTTTCGTTGTGCCCTGGCTTCTGGAGTCTCGTGATCTCGAGAAGCTTTTTTCTGTTTCTGGTAGGAACGGGACATGGCCTGTCCGGTATATGACTCCAGTTGGCCATTAATAAAACGAAAGCACCATGACAATGCCATTGGTCCCAAATTTACGCCATATTTGCTTAGAGGCCCGCCAGCAACTTGCTCTCCCATGAATTGAGCTGGCCGAAAGGGCAGTGATGGTGTTGGGAAAAAATACTTCGAGGATGTGAACCAGGACAGGAGCTGCATGTGGGAAGAAGAGTGTGAGGCCTTTCGTGCAATACAAAAAGTTGCCACTATTTATCAGATTCGGCGGCGAACTCACTATGGAAGCAGATAACCATAACTGCAAAGTATCAACAATGGCCATCAGAAGAACCCCAAGCATCCCTTCGGCCGATTTCAACTCTAAGCATCGACTTGCCTCATGCTTCTTTCGATCGACGTAAACCACAAAATTGACACTGGCAACTTCATAGAGATGTTGCCACACCGGCCATCCCATGACCACCACAATCGCTATCAAACCGATTACAATGCCGCGTATCAAAAGATTTCTCTTCAATTGTTGTCGTTCTTTCTCCCGTTCCTTGTGTTCTTCAAAAGACAAGGCTTGGATTAGTTCCTTCTTGTCGAGCATTCGTCCAAGTTCATCAGCCGAATACCCATGAGATCTAGCAAGTCTTCTTTTGATTTCTCTAACTCGCAGCAGGCGCACTTCCTCCAATGATAGCGTCTTGGTTTGAAATGACATCTCGCTTCCCAATCCTCCCACAAAATCAGTCCATTCCCAGGCAGAACAGTAGACCAACAACGACAGTATTATCAGAACGAGGAACCGTCTGCTGTTAAATTGCCTACACTTCATTTCTCATCACATGTAGCAGGAAAATAGTATGTATTGAGGCACCTTGCTTGTGCTTTGGCTGCTTGTTGATTGTCTTTATGGTTGCATCCATGGGATTGCACAAGAACCGGATGGCGAACATACGCTCCTACAATGTGTCGTGTGTCGTGTTTCCGTCTATTCACGTTTCCTCTAAAACCACTTCCAGCGGTGTCTTGAAGGGAACATGAGTCGTTGGCTCTTATTGAAGTAAGACGAGCAATAAAAATTCTAACAACTTAGAGACAACTACCAGAAATACTGATGGACCATGCTACGCACGCATAACTGAGGTGCTGCATGGCAAAGCTACAAAGTTACCCAAGCCTTCTTGCCTTCAGCTGTGGCGCTCTTTTGAGGGTCAACGTCATGACTTGGTATTGAACCTTGATATGACATATCCTCTTCATTCATAATACTGTAAGGGATGACATCAGACCCATCGACTGATTCGGCATCAAACAAACAGCCTGGCTGCATTTTGCGGGGGTCATCTGAACCATCAATTTTGGCTCCACGATTAGTAATCCAGTTCCTGGACATCAAGAATCTGATCAAATTGGATGCATAGCAGATTGGGATGTTCAAACCCACTGATACCAGGAACACCTTCATGGCGACGCTCGCATTGCCGCTGCCGTCGTTGAGTTTGCCCATTTGATGGACCACGTAGTAGGACCCAGCCAAAGTAAAGAAATACCAAAATGTTGCAAACGCTGCAAATTGCCTGTTTTGATTGTCACGTTCTTTGGATGCCGCGTTCAAATCAATTTCAATGTCAATCTTTGCTTGGCCCGAAAGAGGTTTGTTTGGAAGACAAAGAATTGTAATTCTTTCTCTAGTGTATGGCTGGTAGACTCTCACGCGTTTTCGAATTAAAGTCTTTTCCGTAGGATGAGGGTAGACGGCGAAGCCATAGTCCTGGAATTTAGTACAAGTCCGAGAATTCTTGTCGTAGATTACATCGCCAATCACTTCGTGGCCTTCAGAAAGATATCGACCAATCAAGTGTCGTCGTTTGGGAACAAAGACCACAATGTAAATTGCAAATAATGTCCAAAGGAAGTGAAAGACCAAAAATACGATAAGGATGTCGAACAATCGTATGACAGCCCCTGTCGCATCGTTTGCGGCCATTACTTGGTCGTCTGTGAAATCGTCCCCCAACTGGTATTGTGCTTCATTTGGTCGACTCCATGCTTCGTAGAGGAAGTAAAGCAAGATACCAAGTAGCGGTATCGTAGAAACCACAAAATGAGAGATTGAACCTTGTTTTGGTGCCAGTAAGAGTTCCGTCATGGTGGCTGGATACCAGAACAATGCGTGATGTGAGAATGCATCTGTGTTTTTCATACACAACGGATTCAACCGTCGAGCTTTCCGCCAAAAATTAGAGAGTGCTGTTGCAAGTCGTATCCGCTCCCAATGTCTACAAAATTAGCGAATAAAAGATATTACTTACAATTAATCGTCCACGTGCCTCAATAATAGTCATTGCATAAAAATGCAATAAAAAAAGCTTCTTGGACAATGGAGAATAAAAAATCTTCAAAACTGGTTTTGATGATTGAACGGACATGCCTGCTCTTCGAGAAGGACTTTATTTGTCCCTATCGTCGTTCGAACTACAGAAAAGCACCAGATGAAGCACAGGTGAGATCAAGAGTCACTAGCTAGCGGTGCAACCACTAACGGTACTAGAGCTGGACAACAGGCTTGTTGTTAGTTGTTTGTATGATTCAAGAAAACCAGAATGGAAGGAGAAAGTCCAATTGAGGAGAAGCTACAGCACTACAGCCACCATAGAAATGATACTCTGTCAATCTGCAATTTGAAGAAACTGACAGCAAGTAAGAGGCAGAAATCAAATGCCACTTTAGCTCGAGGCAAAGTAGAGAGAAAAGCAAACAGTAGAAAAGTATATTCATTCTTTTACTTTGTGATTCAGTTTGCATACACTAAAGCTACATGCGAGTACTAGGTAAGACAACAGCTGACAGAGTTTTTCGTGCTTCACTTCAGAACCTTTTATATACCAAGGTCTGGCTCCAACGACAACCATTCAATACCATATGGTTTGGTCAAGCGGGAGAACGATACTGTTTCTGTGTCAGTAAACGAGAGTGCTATGGTCGTGGCTTTGGATGGTGGCACATAGTAGGCACGAAACATTGGTCACCCTTTTTGTACCCATGAAGAAAGTCTCGCTTCATAACTCATCCATGCCTACAATGTCTTTTTGTTCCTTTCAGCCTTATAGAGCATCGGATGTATCATGTATCACTCAGCGATTCGGAGAAATAATAGCCTGTTGCCATTCCCGAAAGTCATTTGGGGCCGTGCAGGACTTAAGTAGCTGTTGTCCATTTCGGGAGTCCATACTCCTGAAAGTCATTGTCCTCACTGGAATGACTGTTACGTTCTCTATTGTACATTCAGTTTCCTGTCAGCGATTCATACAATTAACCCTCGGAGGATTACTCCGTTATTGGATAAAGAAGAGTTTCGGTGAAACGTGACGCTGGAAAATTTAATTGGTCCGCAATCAAGGAATATTTTTTGTTTTCTCTCATAATCTACTACACTTCTCAGCGAACAGACGAAAATGCTCTACAGTATGACCCCATCTACAAACTATCTCCCCTTTAGAGAAGAACAACGAAAACGAGACAATTCTGAAATTGTAGCAACGTTTCCTGACGGATATGATGAGCGGGGAGACTTGGGAAAGGCCAAGAGACGTCGCATTGCTGAAGGTACTCCGAGTAGTGTAGGCTCTGTCGTTCCAAAGGTTGGGAACAGCTGGTGGAAGTTTGGTGCGATTGAGAAGGATTTTATCAAAGACATTCTCAAAAAAGAGAGCCAAACATCTACTGTGAGCGATACTGCGTTCAGCTTCAAGACGCTCGGCCATTCGGACGCAACGCCGCAAATAGGCACGACCGGCACAAACTATCCACCCTACATACTATCCGCAGGAACTACCGAGCAAACCCTATCTGCCCCCCTGCCCAACAACCTTTTCAATATAGCAGAAACTACCAGGAACGTGGACTATGGAGATGACGGCTTCTCTTCTGATGATTCAAATCCAACGCTCAAGTTTCGTGCCTACCAAGCTGAGAACTGGTCAGAAAAGTTTGAAGAGCTTATCGAATTCCGAAACAAGTATGGGCATTGTCTGGTCCCGAATTCTTTCAAAGAAAACCCAACTCTGGCCCAATGGGTGAAACGTCAACGATATCAGTACAAGCTAAAGCAAGAAGGGAAAAGATCAACAGTATCGGATGAGAGGGTGGAAGCCCTCGAAGAGATTGGCTTCGTCTGGGATTCGCACAAGGTTGTTTGGGAAGAAAGACTGACTGAACTTATCGACTACAAACGGCAAACTGGGAATTGCAACGTCCCCAGTCGCTACGCTGAAAATCGTCAGCTGGCTATATGGGTGAAGAGGCAACGAAGGCAATACAAGTTTTACTGCACCAACAAGCCATCGAGTATGACAGAAGAGAGAATTTCGAGGTTAGAAGCCATCGGCTTTGAATGGGATTTGAGATCAAAGTACGCGAATGTGTAGATCGATAGACAACAGAATCACATAGAATGTTATACTGAGATAAACTGCATGAATGAACAATGGTACTATTTACCTAGTCAAAAACTGATAGACTAGGGAGTAAGTTGTAACGGTTATGGCAGCCGATGGCGCTCCTCTCCCGTAGGCCATTTGCCAGCCTCTAGACAACGATCGAATCCCTCCAACAAGTCCTCCGCTCAAAGATAACTTTGCCGCGTCTGTCATGTTGTTTGCGCTGCCATTTTGAATCCAGGTCTTCATGGTATCGACAGGCAATGCCCATAGCCAAAACGAAACTCCAGCTAACGCACCTGAACACAAGACTACGGGGAAGGAAGGGGATTCGTTTGGTGATAGAGCTTGCTGAGAAAATGACATTGCAACAAAAAAGAAACCACAACCAACTGAGTCTCGCAGGACGGTGCTGGCCATGCCACGCCACAAGCCAGCCACGCCGTCTTGAGCGATGGTGTTTCGGATCACAGAAAGTGGACCGGACTTCCCTTTCGAATCACCTGAAAGCCCATGCTCATTGATCAGCTGATTTCTTACGTATTCCACAGGAGTCACAAAGAGGGCGGCATTGACAGCACCTGCAGTAAAGCCACAGAGATATTTATCTCCCAACGTTAATGTAGTGCTTTCAAGTTTATCGTTTCCGGATTTCCATTCCACGATCAGTTGCTTCGTCAGATTATTGATGCTGAAGATTGACCCTTTGTAGATTGCTTGTGCTCCGAGTGGAAGCGCTAATCCTACATACAACGCACGAAAACCACCCGACTGGATGGTGCTGCGGAAAGTGCCAACAACACCTAGACTTTTCGTGTCAAACGCATTCGTTTGCATTTTTATTCTCAAGACATCAAATGGATAACATATGATTGTAGACGTCATACCTGCCATGCTTCCAGCCAGAAGAGAATTTCTAACGACATCTCCTTTTGAATCTGACGACGTATCTGGATTCGACATTTCGGTTGGAGTCGTTTGACCTTTCCCGAGAGCTGGTCAAGTGTTGGCTTTTTAAGAACTTAGGAAAGGTTCCTGGCCGTCTCATAGCGGGTAAAGAGAAGATGCTGATTTGCTTCTTTGCTCTTTTTCCTTATGCTCTTCGGCGCTTGGAATAGGTCAAATGAACGAACCTAAAAATAAAATGAAGGAAGCTGAAAGAAGAATTCGTTTCGTTGATTTCTCTGGTACTGAGTAAGTCCCGAGGCTGACCGCAGACCGTACAGTGTATGCGAATCCATCACTGACGCAACAAAAGCTTCTAGGTGGCAGCCTCTCATCAAGCTCCTCTCCCTTGATAGCCATCACATGACGAATCGAAAAATTTTGTTTTCTATCCTGAAGAACTCTTGCAAGGTCAGGGTCACTAGCAAGCTTGCTGACAGCGACTAGATATGAACCTGATTGTTGGCTCCATGTTAGCTTACCTCTCGGTTCTCTCACTGAGGGGGCGAAATAGCGTTGCTCTTTCCTTCCCAATTCGAAATTTACCGAAATCTCAAAGAGCAGCAACTACTTCTTTGAATGCGAAAGGTGGGATCATGTATCGACAGCTACCGGCCTTGATCTATTGTTTCCCTCTAATTTGAATTGATGTTTGCTACTTTCTTGCAGGAAAAGGAAGCGGAGGCAAGAAACCGAAGAACCCGTTCGCATCCACTATTATTCTTCCAGAGACAGGGTTTTCCCAACGTGCAAACGCCATTCAACGAGAACCCGAAATCCAACAATTTTGGAAGGACTATGACCTTTACAATAAACTATCCGAGTCCGCGCCGAATGAGCGATTTATTCTTCACGACGGGCCTCCTTATGCAAACGGCGATCTTCATTGTGGGCATGCTATGAATAAGATTTTGAAAGATTTCATCAACCGAAAGCAGGTACTGAATGGCAAACAAGTCCATTACATTCCAGGATGGGATTGTCACGGACTTCCTATTGAATTAAAGGTATTGCAGACGATGAAAAGTAAGGAACGCCAAGCATTGACGCCAATTACGTTGCGGGAAAAAGCTGCTGCCTTTGCCAAAGAAGCAGTAGAGAAGCAGTCAAAGGGTTTCCAACGGTTTGGGGTCTTTGGAGATTTCGAAAATCCGTACTTGACTATGCAACCAGAATTTGAGGCAGCACAGATTAGGGTTTTTGGTGATATGTTTCAAAAGGGATACATTTTCAGGGGTAGAAAACCAGTACATTGGTCTCCTTCCTCCCGCACAGCTTTGGCTGAGGCAGAGTTAGAATATCCCGAAGGTCATGTTTCGAAAAGTATCTACGTTTCCTTCAAGGTCCAAGAGGCATCAGATGCAATCAAAGACTTCCACTCGGATGAAAGCCCAGTTAAAGTTGCAGTTTGGACAACAACACCATGGACTATGCCAGCTAATATGGCTGTAGCAGTCAACCCAGAGCTCTCCTACTCTGTTGTCGAGCATGAGAAAACAGGAAAGATTATTGTTGCTACAGATTTGATGGGTTCCCTTGCTGTAAGCAAATCTATTGCGTATCCTGAGTTTGTTCTTTGTTTGTCGTGATGCTAACCTCACTTTCCATGTGAAGGCAAAACTTGGGTTGGAAGAGGGCACTTCCTTTGACGTTCTGTGCACTGTGACAGGAGCAGATCTTGTTGGAACGAAATACACTCATCCTCTCTACGAGAGGAATTCCCCCGTGTTGGCAGGTGGGGACTACATCACAACTGAGTCTGGTACCGGACTTGTACACACAGCTCCTGGACACGGCCAGGAAGATTACCAAACTGGTCTCAAGAACGGGTTGGAGCTTTTGAGTCCCGTTGATGATGTTGGAAAGTTTACGATCGAAGCTGGAGAGCGATTTGCGGGTATGAGTGTCCTTGGAGATGGGAATCAAGCTATCATCGATGCCTTGACTGAAGCTGGAGCACTGATGAAAGCAGAGGATTATGGCCACAAGTATCCGTACGATTGGAGAACCAAAAAGCCAACCATTTTCAGGGCGACTGATCAGTGGTTTGCGAGTGTGGAAGGGTTCAGGGATTCGGCTTTGAAGGCTGTTGATGAGGTACGTTTCCCAGCAGTCATGACTTGAACTTTGATTTCTTGTGAATGAAGAGCATTTCAATCCTGAGGGTCTGAATGCAGCATTTGCTGCCTGATGCGACAATTGAAACCGAGCTTTTTAACCCTGACACAAGCAGCAAAGTCTACAAGCATAATTTCTCATGAGCTGTTTTTGTTCTAACAATATGCGGTTTGTGTTTCTTCCAGGTAAAATGGGTACCAGCGGTGGGAAAGAATAGAATCAATTCCTTTGTTTCTGGTCGTGGGGATTGGTGCATCTCCAGGCAACGCTCATGGGGTGTTCCTATTCCTGTCTTTTACGACAAGGAGACTGGCAAAGAAGTTCTGTTGGATGATCACACTCTAGACCATATCGAAAAGATCTTTGCCGAACAAGGTAGTGATGCCTGGTGGAAACTTGACGAGAAGGATCTTCTTCCGGAAATGTACAAGGACCAAGCTGATAAATGGAAAAAGGGGACCGATACGATGGACGTTTGGTTTGATTCTGGATCTAGTTGGTCTGGTGTTGCCAATGCCCGAGAGGCCTTGGCTTACCCCGCGGACGTTTATTTGGAAGGTAGTGATCAGCACAGAGGATGGTTTCAAAGCAGTTTGTTGACCAGCACAGCCCTCAATGGTCACGCTCCCTACAAGACTGTTATCACTCATGGCTTTATCTTGGACGAGGAGGGTTACAAGATGTCCAAGTCACTTGGGAATACATTGGATCCCTGGCAGATTATGGAGGGTGGCAACAACAAAAAGCTGGAACCCGCCTACGGAGCAGATGTCCTTCGACTGTGGGTAGCTTCTGTGGATTATACCGGTGATGCCACTATGGGACCGAATATCATCAAGCAGATCTTTGAAAGTTATCGCAAACTTCGAAACACGGCACGCTATTTGATTGGAAATTTGGCCGATTTTGTTCCCGCCGGCCAACCGGACAGCAACGCCGTTCCGTACGACGAATTGCCATCGTTGGACAAGTGGATGTTGGGTCGTTTGAGTGCTGTCCTGAAGGAAGCGGACGAGGGCATGGAGGAGTATCATTTCCAGCGCGCCATTCAGGAACTCTTGCGATTTGCCTCGGCGGACATGTCCAACTTTTACTTGGATGTGGCAAAGGATCGTCTGTACATTTCGGCAGTGGACGATGCCCGAAGACGCAGTTGTCAGACGGTCATCCATGCATTGTTGGAAGGCTATGCGAAAGCGTTGGCTCCCATTTTGCCCCACATGGCCGAAGACATTTGGCAGAATCTTCCGTACAGCAAGCCGACGGAAAGTGTCTTTGAAGGAGGTTGGCCAGCCCACTTAACCACGTTTGAAGAGCATGATACGGAACAATGGGAATTCGTTCGTTTGTTGCGCGATGATGTGAACAAGATGTTGGAGGGGGCCAGAAGTGACAAGTTGGTAGGTGCCTCGTTGGATGCTGCTGCCTTTGTGTACGTTCCCGACGAGGACAAGCGCAAGATGTTGCAGGCATTGGTGGGAGATGAACATTTGATTGTCCCTCCCGTAAAAACCAATGGTGTGGATGAATTGCGAACCGTGCTGATGCTGTCTCAAGTGCACCTCGTGGACACTCCGGAAGAGATTGCAAACTCTTGCGACGAGAAGTACATTTCTTCCGCAGAGACGTTGAGTGGTTGTACGGTCGGTGTGGCCAAAGCCGCTGGTAAGAAATGTGAACGTTGCTGGTTCTACGATACCGAGATTGGCACGTTGGGCCTTCCCCATGACGATGTTTGTCAAAGATGCAACGATGCCATTTCTGTTTGGGAACGAACCAAGGGTGAGACATTCACTCGTCCTCCTGTGGAAGAGGAGCAACCAGTGGCATAAAGTATGTACATGCTATTGTGCAATAACATCCAACGACTACTAATATTTTACCCTTAGCACGAGTGTGGTTGAACTATTTTGCCGCTGGATCCCCACCATCATTGTCCAGAGTTTCATTTAACTCTTCAATGGTCCGTTCCTGCATTTCATGAATATTGTTGAGCTGTTCGAGTTTGGCTTCTGTTTCTTCCAATTCCTTTTCTAGATCGGCAACGGATGTCTCGACAGATACCTTTTCTTTGAGGCGTTCCAGTTCCTTTTGGTTTTCTTTAATTCTATCATCGTATTCCGTTTGCATATCTGACTTTTGTTCTTCTAACAATTCCAGCTGTTTTCTCAATTCGAGTTCGGTTCGACAACGATCTTCGACAATTTCGGAAATTTCCTTCTTGAGTGACGTGACGACTTCTTCGCAAGATTGTTCGACTTGCGACATCTGATGGGCCGTGGCATCCATTTTCTTGACCGCCTTGGCCAGTTGCGATTGCAGCTTCATGACGTACTGAGAATCGACTCCTCCCTTGGGCGCCACGCCCTTGATCAAGTTTGCGTATTCGTGAATGGCGTCCTTATCTTGCATGTCCTTTTCCAATGCCTCGAGGCGTTCTTCGACGGCCTTGGTTTGACGCTTCAAACGTTCGACTTCAATGCGATGCAAGATCGATTCCTTCATTTGCCGCAATCGTTCTTCTTCGAGTTCTTTTTGCAATGCAGCTAGTTCTTGATGTTTTTCCAAACGTGTCTTTTCCAAAGAACTAATGTTTGCGTCACGAGCACGCACTTCTTTTTCCAAATCGCCACGATGGCCTTCTTCATTCTCTTCCACACCACTCACATCGGGAACGACACCACCACCACTGACGCCAATGCCACCGCCGCCGCCGCCACCACCATTCGCTCCGCCTTCTGGATCCAGATTGCGATCACTCTGTCCTCTTAACCTTGCAAACATTATGATGGAGTAATAGATGAATACTCAACAAAACAAACTGTAGGAGAGTTTAATCCAACTTTCTTGGTTGATCAAATTCACTCCTTGAACGCCCACCCTTGACGAACACATTCCAACGGAAGGACACCGTAGGTACTTGTTGTGCAGTCTTTTTTCAAAACAGCACTGTATTAGTACTTCTGATCCGGAAGTCATGAAGACTCATGAATGACCTACTGTATGTAGGAGACGTGGCATGCGTTGAGGACTCTCCATCAAGCCTGCCTCACTTTATCTCAACGGTCAATTCCGAATCCAGGGAGTCTCGGCAGGCTGACGACGCACGAGCAAAACAACCTATGCCTAATAAAACAACTAAACGGGCGAAGGGGTTTGCGAACAAGGACGAAACAACAAGAAGGATAGTAGTCATTGCGAAAGTCTTTGGTCTACTCTCTCTCTCTGGTAACAAGAGAATAGAAGAGCATCATCTGGGCTGCTGATTTAATTGCTTGATCGTGAAGCAAGATCTTTCTCAGCACAACTGATCCAGCCATTCATCGTTTTTGGCGGTTCCTTGCATCTGTAGTTTCACATTTTCACCTATTTCTATCAACAACAAAAAACACAAAAAACAATCAAAATGGAAGAGGAACTCTTGGAACAAATGATCCGCGATCGCGAGATTCAACTGAATATGATACGGAAGAAAATGGAAGATCAGAGCCAGAAGTTGGAACGCCTACGAACTTCCTTGGACGATACCAAGAAAAAATATGCCGCGAACCATTTGGAACAACAGATGGAAGTCGAAACGCTCCTCCAGCGTCGATCCAAATTACTCTTGCAATACAAGGAAGCGAAGGAAGCATTGGATATGAAAAAACAACAACAGGGACCCCAATTGCATATTTACAATGAAATTATGAAGTCATTGAATGCTCCTGAAAACAACAACAACAACAACAATAACGATGCTCCCGATTCCCGCCAACAACAACCACAACAAGATTCGTCCTATGTTACGCGGATGCAAGCACAATTGTGCAAGGCAATGCATAGTATGGGAATGGTAGAAACTCAACTTGCCATGAACAAGAGTCAGGTGGAAGGATTGCAAAAGTTTTTACGAGAGTCGAAAACATCCCTCTTGGAGGAAAAGACCCAGGTCGAACTCAAGCTCATGAACGATTTGGTGGGTGCGGACAATTTACGAAAGGAGGTTGCCGAAAAGGTCCAGAAACAAACGGAAGAATTCACCAAGCAAAAGGATGCGTTGATTGAGAAAATGGAATTGCAGAAGGAACACGAAAACAGCGACGGCGAACCCGAAGACGACGATGACGCCGAAGAAAAGGCCGAATTGACGGAAATTCTGACCGAAGGACGAGAGGAAATTTTGAGGATGGAAAAAGAAAATAAGGAAGAACTGGAAAAATTGGAAGCATTGAAACAAAAAGTGATAGCGATCAAGGGAGAAAAGCTCGTCGAGGAGCTGTGCGCACAATTAGAAGAAGAATTCAAGGAAAAGCTTCAAGAAGGTGAAGAAGAAGAGGAAGAGGAAGAAGCAGAGTAAAACAACTAAAAACGATAACAATGAATGTTTCCAAAAGCAAGGCAATAGAAACATCATTACCCACAAGAGAGTTTTGGAAATCCTTGTCAGCCAGGGAGTAAATGGCCGCAGCCTTTGACATGTCTCTTTCGAAACCGCCAAGGAAAGATCAAAGAATACTAAAGCATCCAACAGCACGATTGAAGGTCTTTATATCATACTACAGTACTACATGTATTTTAGGATTGATTGTTTTGACGAAAGTAGTTGTTGCATTTTGGTTTGTTCACTGTCCCCACATCTATCTCCTCCCTCCCCCTTTTGAGAGATGTGAGATGTGAGCACCCAAAAATAAAGAAATCGTCAACAAATGCCATTCAGGATTGACACAACCAATCCGCCAACTGCTGCTGCTTCTATTGAACACTTGGGACAGTTGCATATGTTTTCCAGCAACAATAATCAAACAGTCGAAGTCTCATTGAATGTTCCTGTCCGAACATTGGATGCCATTCGGGGAGACAAGGTACATTCCCGTTTTGTGGCAGGATCTTGTTCGATTGATGAAGGCAGCAACAACAACAGCAGCAATCATTTGCACGTGTTGCGATACCACACGCAAGCCAATGAATTGCGAGTCGATGCCATCCTTCCACATCCCACAGGGCCCGTCGCTGGAATTGTTACCAATCCTTCCGACGCATCGGTTGTTCTCACCTACGCGGACGATGCCAAGACAGCCACCTTGTGGAAACTACCCAACAATGTTCAGAATCGAGCTGACGCGGTAACTAACGATTACAATGATGATGATGATGATGACGTGCCACCTTTGACCACTGATATGGAACAAACGGTGTCATTGGAGATGAAATCTCCCATTGTGGACATGGTGTGGCGGGATACCAATGAGGAAGAAGCACCACCATCAGGCGGCAATGAGGGCGGAGACGTGGTGACGTTGGACATGACTGGAACCATTTCCCAATGGGACATTTCCTCCTCGGCCGCCACCTCCAGCCGGCATTTGAAGGTTCCGAGCGACGACAGTCGTTGGAATCTTCCACCCCAAATGGCGTGGGATCCCCACAATCATGACAATATGACAGTAGCCTCCGGAACGAAAGTACACCTTGTGGATTGGAGGGCAAACAATCAAAATAGTAGTACGTCCGAATCCATTCCGTGCCACAAATACGGAATTACCGATTTGGATTACAATCCCAACAAACCCCATGTCTTGACGACGGCAGGACAGGACGGACTCTTGAAATTTTGGGACCTTCGATTCTTGGCCAAACAACCCCTATTGATCTCTAGGGGTGGTCATCGTCATTGGGTATCGAGAGTATCCTACAATCCCTTTCATGACCAACTCGTGTTGAGTGCGGGGACCGATTCGTTGGTCAATTTGTGGCGATTCAGCAGTATTTCCAGCGCTCCGATTTTATCAGGAGCCTTTGAGGAAAATGAGAATAATCCAGCAGAAGAGGATGCATTGGCGGCGGAAGGTCCCAATGTTCGTGTGGCCCAACACGAACACATGGATTCGGTCTATGCCGTAGCTTGGGGAGCAGCCGATGCTTGGGTCTATGCATCTGTGGGGTACGATGGCCGAGCGATCCTATCACAAGTTCCAAGTAAGGAAAAGTACAAGATTCTATTATAGAACTTTTAAAACCAAAAAATCCTGCTCCTATACGTATCGTTATTATTCAAACTGAGTATACCTGTGGAGTACTCTTCCACCATGAAGTTTGATCATGTATTCCAGCAGACAGACAGACTATCCTAGAGAACCTAACTTTGGCTGGTATGTACGCATTGGTCCGTACCATGTGTACACACGCATGGAGTGTCCGTTACGCGCTTTCGGGTCCCAAGACATCAACGACAAGAAACAAAACGAACTGCCCGAAGTCACAATAACAACAACAATAAGGAGAAAAAAGAATGACGCCAAAACCTTTCTTCCATTCCAAGACGACATAGGAACTATACAAGTGACAGTTTGCTTATATTCAACCTCTAAAGAGAGAGAGCGTAAACATTAGAGAGGGCAGGCGGGAGGTGTTCGACGAACAAGAAACAAATTGTTGCGATGCCAGCCAAAGAACCCAGTCTCGACGAATTGAATTACATTATGAACCTGCAACGACAGGAAGCCTTTGATGATGCAACACGACAGACTATGAGTTCGTCAACAACACCATCCGATCCTCCTTCAGAGAATGACGGCCAACATGAAACTGCAGAAGAAACACTGTTGAAAATTGTGGGTTCTCCCCTACCGGGCATGTCCAAGGAACGAATGGAACTTGCCAAGGCGGCAGCGGCGGCAAAGCACACCACAAACACTACCAAAAAATCACGATTTTCCTACAGTGCTTCGGGATCGGCTCCTCTCAGATATCATCCATCTGATGCCGAACGGGAAGAATGGAGAAAAACAATTGAACGAAGTCAAAGTCAAAATGAAGTTCCATCCCCATCAGGATCTCAGCCAAATACGAAAAGTGGAGGCCTTCGACGATCTTCCAGTACTGTCAGTGTTAGTAGGATATCACCAAAAGGAAAACGAAGGTCCATGGGCAGGAGGGAAAGGTCCAGTAGTTCCAGGTCCTTGACCATGGACATGGCTGGGGATGGTTCCAGTGTGACATCAAACGATACTCGAAACAGTGAACGAGGTGGAAGAAGTGTATCCTCACTAGATCCACATAACCTTATTTCTGCTGCGGACAGTATGGACGATGAAGGAAGTCGAAAGGGAGAAGATGGTACTGCAACTAGATATCGGGTTAAGCGTTCGTCCAGCAATCCACGAAATGACCAGAGACGAGGCCGACGAAATTCGTCAACTCGACAAAATGAAGGACAGTCGAGATCCAAGGGAAGGACGAGTAGCAAGGATGCCGAAAGTAGGAGAAGGAGGAGCAGGAGTCGACCCAAGCCAAGCACGGAGGTGGACGATGAGGAAAAGTTTGAGCAGTTGTGGACACCAAACTCTCAGCGAAAGACTTACTCGTATGGGGATAAAAAGTTTGAGGAGGACAATCCGATATCTTCTGGCTCGTTTGCATCTCTCAAGCAAGCTATGACGGACGACAGCAAAAAGAAAAAAACCAAGTTGGAAAAAATTCACGAACTGCAGGCAACCTGCGAGCGCTACAAGACGGAATGGATCAATGCGAGTAGGGAGAAGAAAAAATTCCGAAAAGAGTTGCAGTCGGTTCAAAGTGATATGGTCTCGCTGAACATGGAAATTGAGACACACAAGGCCGAAGCAGAAATTTTGAGGCGACAGCTCTCGGAATCGATACTGAAGCTTGACGAAACCGAGCAAGAGCAACGAAAGGAGCGGACCGACTACTCCAGCGCGGCAAAGGAGCTTGCTCAGTCCAGGATCGACTTTACCAAATCATTGAATGAAGTACGTGAGCTACGAATTCAAATGGACAAGCTGGAGGCTGTCATTCGAGAAAAGGATGCTAAAATTGGTGCCCTTACGGATGAACTTGGCGATTGCAAACAACAAATTAAAGAGCTCAAGCTGGATTTGATCCATGCGGATGACGAAGGGATCAAACTCGACGGGGAAATTAAGCGGATGGAAGAGGAGCTCCACATGTTCAAGGAAGCTGCTGAAAAGGATGGCCAAGAAGGTGGGGCAGATAACTTGCGGCGGGCTCAAAGCGATGTAGAGAAGCGTTTGCAGGAAGAGAAAGAACGCAGGCTGCTCGAAAGGGAGGAGAAGCTTGAAGCTAGGATGAAGCAATTTGAGGAAGAACGAGAACGGTTCTTTGAAAAGCAAAAGGAGCGGGAGCAAGGATTGGCTGAACGGCAGCATATCGAACACGAGAAGCAAAAAGAAAGTAGCGAGCACAGGAAGGAAATGGATGCCGCTATCAATAGTCGCCTGAAAGAACTCGAAGAAAGCAATGCAGCTCTGCAAGGAAGGCTGAAGAGTGAGCAACTGGATTCCACGATGAAGCTGAAAACGAGAGATCAATCCATTGAAGTCCTTCAGAAGAGTCTTGCTGAAATTAAGAAGCAGCTACTCGAACGGGATGCGGACCCAGAAGGAATTGTTGCACTTCAAAGGGAAGTCGAGTCTGCAAAGGCGGAGACGGCGGCCATGAACGACGACCTTGCAGAAGCTCAACGACTCAATGGCATGCTCGAGGAAGAGATTGAGGATCTCCGAACAGGAAGCTCCGAATTGCGTGGTGAGCTGACAGTCCTGCAGCAGAAGTCGTCTACTTCGGCAACCGAAATGGAAAAATTGAAAAAGAAGGTCGACGAATGGCACAAGAAGTCGAGTGAATGGACCGACAAAGGTACGTTGCGGAAAAAGTGGACTGTTGAGTTGTCAGCTTTTGGATCTGGTTTCTCATTGGTTCTTTATTACTGCAGCGTTCTTATGGAAGGAGAAAGCCGAGTACTGGGAAAAAGTTGCCCGAGAAATCGACCCATACTACAAAGAAGGAAATGATTCAGCGGCAAAACCTAAGAATGAAGACCCCCAGGCTCTCTTCCTGCAAGCAGCTTTTGAGAAGAAGAAAGCTGCTGCTGCCGCACCAGGTGCATGGAAGAATTGGGGTCTATTTAGCAAAGGATCGGATGATCGGGGGGAGACTCAAGCGCGTATTCAAGAATTGGAAGCGGAAAGAGCAAATCAAGCTGATATCATCAAGACATTGAAAAGTGAGATCGTGAGGATTCAGAGCAACCACAAAGAGGAAACATACCGAAAGCAACAGCAAATCCTTCAAGTGAGAAAAGAGATGGAGGCTATTGAACTCCACAATACAAATTTGATCAAGCAATTGGAATTGGCGCGGAAGCTTGAAAACTTTGCAGCTCAGGAGTTCACAACTTCTCTTTGAACATAGTCATTGGCTAATGTCAGGTGTTGCCCAATCGTTAAAATCATAATTTTATATACGCTTAGTCAAAAGTCTACAATAAATTTCCATGCTCGTCAAATCGTCTCCTTATACCCATATTTCTGAATAGGACTTGAACGAAGTGGCTGAATCATCAGTTTTCGAGCCTTTTTTGCGATCGTGGATCTCTCTCTTCGTGCTTTTTCTTTCGGCGATGAGGAAGGTGTTGTGGCTTCGGTCGGGATCGTCGCATCAATGTTCGTTCGCTGGATCGTCAACTTCTGTGGAGGAAACGCAGAAGAGCGATCCAGCTGCTCCTTCATCTCGTTTTCACGAATTCGATGCCTGGATAATTCGTTGGATAGAGCTTTGATGGTCTCATTCTTGGTTTTGACCACCTCGGCAATCCTCAAGGTTTCGATTTCAAGCTGATCGATCGTACTTTTGCTAACGCTAATCACTTCGCCCTCTGATGTCTTTTCCTCACCTTGTGATTCGCCTTCTTTCGCAGCAGGGTGGGCTGCTTTCAGTTTCGCAACTTCCTGTTGAAGGCTCTCGTTTTCGGCCTGGACGCCTTGTAAGGTCTCTTTACGGCGTTCAAGCATGTATTTCAAGTATTGGAGCTCTTCAATGGTTTTGACTTCTCTTTGATGGATCTGATCTGACAGAGTTGTCTCAGTTTCTGAAATTGCCGTCATTGTTTCAGTTTGTATCTCTTTCATTTTCTGAAGAAGGACTATATCCTTTGACGCAGTGACGTTGTTGCCAAACTTTTCGTTTCTCACTACCTTGAGCCGATTTTGAAGCTCAATTTCTATCAATCGCATACTCAAATTTACTTGGTCATAAATAAGAGAGGCCGTCTTAAAGATCGACAGAATGCTGTTTGTATCCCCGTTCGCAGAAGCCTCGTCGTTGGGTTTCGCTCTGGCGATTGCTTGCTCTACCTTTTCAACAGACTCGTTTGTTTGTTCTCGCATAGCAGATACCTTGTCAATAAATGAGCCCAACTCTTCCTCTCGCTTCGCAATAGGGTCCACCACGATTCTCCCCCCTTCACTTCCAGACCGAAGGACGGCAATATCGATTGTCAAAGCCTGGATCTTCTCTTCAAGTATGCTGTTTGAGTGTTCCAAATACCTGATTTCCTCGTCCGACTTTTCTTGTTCGAGAATCAGTGCTTCCTCCAAGTTCTTCTTCTCCAGGGCAAGAGTTGATATCTCGTCCTCTAGATCTTCGATATCACTACTGTGTATGGATTCTCCATCTCTTCCCCGTCTCCGAAGCATCTCCAGAGCCTCTTCCTTTTCTTCGACCCTCCGCAAAAGGTAGGCTTCTGTCTCTTGCCTGTCCGTATCCAGTATCGACAATTGGTTCAGTAAATCAAGTTCCATTCTGTGCCGTTCTTCCATCAAATCCTCAATTTCTTCCTTCAATGTTCTGACTATTTCTCCGCATGATGTTTGAACCATTTGAAGTTGGCTATCACGAATGGCAATAACTTCCTGACACTTTTGTGTCACGGCTTCAAGTTCCGAGGTGTCGTTTCTGTTGGACTCAAGACGAAGCAAGTGATTCAAATCGTCGTAAACCTCAGCCAACCGCTCCTCAGTAGCATCCTTTTCCCGTCGACAGGTTTCGAGGTCTAGCTTGATCAAGTACAATTCTTTCTTTCGATTCACTTCGGTTCTGACTACCGTATGCCGCATCTCGGCCAGTTCCTTGTCCTTTCGACTCGATTCGAGTTCCAGTTCTGCAATGCGATCAAGCTTATGCCGCAGCAAATCGTCAATCGAAATTTCATCACCGTCATCGTCCATGTATTCATCGATAAAGCCATCCGAGCTTTCGTATTCAGAATCTTCCGACATGGTACTGTTCCTTCTCGTCGCAAGGATGTTAACTTTTTCGGTTCTCCTTTTGCTTTCTTTCTTTCTTTTGGTCCAATGGTTACAGTGGCGAATTATTGTCGACCATTCCGAATACGATTCGGGTCATCCTTTCATAGGCACCCAACGACCGCATGGTATATCGTGGGCATGTGGGTTGGGTGAAAAGTGAACAAACCAATAGTACGTGGGAATATACGTTGGTTGGGTGTCTATGGTGGTAATGTATGCCAAGTCCCATGGTCCTCACCTCTATTCGTGTCGGAGTATCCTACTTTCTTCGCAACGAACTATGGTGATATTTTTGGTCAAACCTATTCTTGTCATGCTTACAACAAAGGCGATGAAAGATTGCATGAACAGCTTCGGACGTACCATATCCATCGTTCGTTGTGGATCAAAAAGTGCTTCATCTTGGCTACAACAAAGGAAGGTCGGATTCTTCTGGCTTTCTTCTCGTTGATGGATGCACATACATTTGGTGTCAGGATCCATTATGTCTTGCAGTTGTACGTCACGTGAGGAGTCATACAGGTCTACGCTAGTACAAATAAGAAGACGACGGTTTCTCCCGGCGGGCCAGGATTCTGCAGATTTGGTGAAGATTGATTTGCATGTCCACAATATTTCCAACTACCGGGCGCATTTGGTTTTCAAGAAAAGGTGAGAAAGAAGTCGGTACATCTATAGGTTCGGATCATACGGCCAACAGCCATGGAAGTTGTCTATCCAAGAGTTTGCAAGCGGGAAAGGGTTCATCTTTGTGGCCTCCTTTTGCCTGACAGTTGCGTGTTTGGTCGTTCTACAACGGTTTTTTCCCTTCTCCGTTTCTACTGTCATCCGATACTGACACTGTTCTTGTACATAATCTCTTGACATCTATAATTGCGACCTTCTACATTTCAAGGATGGCTTCGTACAAGTGCAACAAATGCGGCTCTCACAAACAGTTCGACTATGTGGAGTCCTGTGTTGTCAAGATTGGAGACGACTACTACAAGGGCACCTACGACATGTATGGCGGAGTGGAGATTGCTGTGCGCTTGATTGCGAATGAAAATGATCCAACTGCGAGATCCAATGGTCGTCGAACAATCATGGCGTACACCGACCAGTTTCTCCACAAGGCTCCAGTGCACGAAGAGTCCCTGCACGCTACCAAGATTTACTGCAATGGAGGTGACGACTATGGGTCAGACCTTAATTCTCACGTTGCCAAAGCTAAGCATTTGATCCAGTCGAGAGCCAACATTCTGACATCTCCCCAGCAACCGGATGAACGCAACTGCGTGCCCTGGAGCGTAACAGTCCTAGATGCTGTTCACGAAGGAGATATTCCGTCGCTCCCGAAAGCTCGTGAACTTGCGGGCAAGGTGATCGAACCCTGTGATAATGTCACGTTGTCTAGTTTCATGCATACTGGACATTGATAAAACTCTTGTCAAAAAGAGCTGGAGAAACGAGTAGTTGAATCCTCTGCCCATCATGGTTCCGAAAGAGCTCTCATTTCCCCACCATACCTCTTTCCTCAAACGCAGTAGATTGTAACAAATGAATACTATACTACTAGGCTTGCTTGCTACTTCTAGACTATCTTGGATTTAATGGTATCCATCGACGCGTCCAAAGTGACCAGCAATTCGGAAACGGTGCAAGTAGTGGAAAGCTTCCTTTTCGATGGGAGTCGCATCGATTTTCAAATCGTCAAGAGTCAAAATCTTGTCATCGCCTTCTTGTAATTTGTATTCCTCTGGCTTCATGGCTGGAAGAAAGTCCGTGCCCCAAATCTTGGCAAGATCTTCATTCATCAACACCAGATCCTGGTTGCCCAATACCTTGGCCAACATTTTGAAGGCTGGTTCTGGCAACTTGACTATTGGTCTGTTCAGTTCAGTAAGGTCCAAAACGAATCTGGCCAACTCTTCATAAGTGTAGTCAGAGGGACCGAAACAGTCGAGGGTGCGTCCTTCAAATTTTCTGGGATCATCGGTGATTCGGAGGATAGCCTTGGCAACATCCACAACCCAAACTGGCTGAGTGAGGGACTGTCCTTCGCCAAGAACGGGGACCATTCGGAAGAACTTTGCCATATTGGCAAAATAATGCAAGAATCTGTCCTCCGTTCCAAAGAGTTGCGTGGGACGAACGATGGTGGCCCAGGGGTAGATATCCCGGACCGCCATTTCGCCTTCGTACTTGGTTCGGGCCCATTCCGAGGGATGATCCGGCGATACGCCCGCAGCCGAGACATGGATCAAGTGGTCCACTTGCATCTCGACGCAAAGTTCCGCGATTTGGGTTGCAATTCCTACGTTGACATCTTGGAAGGAGTAGTTCCTCTGCATTCCAATATATGGGAATTTCCCAGTCTGCACCGGTTGATGTGACTCGTGATGCTTGGAAATCAAGTTGATGACAATATCGGCATCCGCGATGACGTGTCTCATCGAGTCAACGTCGCGAGGGCTGTAGAAACAGAATCGAGTGTGTCCCAGATCAAACATGGGCCTGATATCGCGGTGTTCGGCTTCATCCCCGCGGTTGGCAACGTAGGCGAACGCACCATTCTTGCCTGCGGCATTCGGATCCGAGTTAGGACAAAGCCCCAAAGGAGGCGAGAGCAATTTTTCTTTTCAAGATACGTACCGAGCTGATAACAGACATGCTTTCCCAGAAATCCAGTCGCTCCAAAGATGGCTACCTTGAGGTCAGCGTTCGTGGCTCGACCTCCAGGTCCTTGCTCGTTTACCCGTCTCTCGGTAATGCGAGGAAGAAAGGGCTCAGACGACAATGCCCTGCGACCCTGAACTCTTGCTGACCGTTGCAATGCACCCAACATCGTTGAAAGAGGAGTATGGATTGTGCAGCCTTCTGACCGCAACAACAACAAGAGGAAGGACCATTCTCAGCGCTGTTGCATCGACCGTAGAATGTCGTAAGAAGCTACGTATAGTGGGCCATCGGTCGTACGTTTTACGTCCGTTCTTTCTGTGCAGACGAACAGACGGACCATTGTCAAATTGTTGATTCTGCATAGGAAGAAGGTCTTCACTCTAGTAGTCAACCAGAAAAAAGATCTTAAGTCAACAATTTTTACTGTGCAACAGGAAGTGGTGATAAGATTTTAATTCCATTATATAATATTCCATTCAATCCAACCGAAGATTATTTCTTGAGACGATCTCTCCGAGTATTTCTCTTAAGAAAAGAGGGGAACAGTGCCGCCCTTGGAAGCAAAGTCCATTGGGCTGCCTCCATCCTCATTGTCTTCAAGAGGCATGTATTCAGCAAGAATACCTCGGACTTGTTCCCGCATATCCTCGCGAGTCTTGTTGTAATGCCAATATCCGACTCCACCAAAGGCAGCGATCACAAAGAGCATCCAGAATGCAAAAGTGTGCGTCGAGACAGTTCCAGGAGCGCCAGAGCCATCACTTGGCGCATACGGGGTACCGGAACACTTTTTATTGAGAACGCAATCAACGGCATCCGGGCACCTTCCGCATTTATCACAAATGTCAGGTTTAGTGCCATCGGCGAATCCAGCACAAATCGCATGGAAGATGGAACTGGAGGTCAACTGACCACGGATTGGAGCAGTATTGACAAAGGCACTTGGAAGAACGACAACTCCACGCTGGCTTTGTTCTGCAAGCGCTGTATCCAGCAAATTGTTGGGTCCATCCTTTTCCCAGCCACCGCTGTCTTGCATGCATCTATATACTCTTTCGTCATCCACGCCAGCATGTTTGTAAGCGTCCTTCACACAGTCTTCGCTCATGAAGAAATCGGGATTGTCACAGCGTTGCATGAATTCGTCCACATACCGCCACCACACTTCGCCGACTCCATCTTCTCCGTATTGCTTCCAGATACAAATACGTCGAAGTGATTCCTTAACAACATCTGCACCAGATATTCCCTTATCCAAGTCATTGTCGGGGTCAGTAGCACAGTATCGTCCGTTGTTGGTGCACAGATTGTAGCAGAAGTTCTCTCCATTGTTCCCCACGCAGTGAGTGCGCATCCCGTCATAAATGTACATATGGGGAGTGAAGGAAGCGTGCTCTCCCAAGGCTGTCGCAAGCGGTCCGAAAGATCGCATAAAGCTCTTGCTCGGGATATCAGTGGGAACAGTCCAAAGGTCATATTCAACGCGATCGTCAGGATTAGGCAACGACCACGACATTTCAAGTTGCACAGGGTTTCCTTCCTGTAGAGTTTGCTTGATAACATCGGCATCCCTCTTATACATCAAGAAAGAAGGAATTCGAACGTCTGCACCGGAACCGTCATCGGCCATGATGGGTTCTGTAGATTCGCAGGATTGACCTGCCTGTGCTTTGACGCAATCGGTGTCGCTGCACAGGCATGTATTGTCGGCAATAATAACTGCCATAGCTCCAGCACTTTGTGCGTTGCGGACCTATTGCAGGAGAGTCACTGTGAGACACATGGTAAAAAAAGAAAAGCTAGGGGACGAATAAACTCACCTTCTTGACAAAGGTACAGCCACCTCTATCTACCATCAGAATGAAAGGTGCCTCCCAGTTTGAGTTCATGGGCTGTTTTTGTAAGTCGCAAAACTCAGAACCAGCATAGTACATGGTTTGAGCAATGGAACCACCATAGGGCGGAGTTCCAAATAGTGCTTCTTTGTGTTCATAGCCTCCTTCTCTGTAGAGACTGTGAGGGATCTGCGTAATAAGAAGCAAAAAGAATTGCATTAGTGAAAATGGGCCCAGATCCAAAGATACTCAGAATTCGTCAAGACTAAAGACACATGAGATATCCCTACAAAGGACGCTCGCTTTTCCGGGTAGTGAACCTTGAAATTCCAGTGTGATTGCAGTTGCCTTGTAGGTGAGAAGAAGGCAATTTCTTCCAAGCAGACATTGTTGAGGTGACATTTCGTCCGCAACTATAGTTTCACCAGTAGACTTCAGTACAGGTTGTACGCGAGTTCCTTCCAAGACCCACCGACTGCGAACGGAGGCAGAATGAACATATGTCTCACTTACATGAATCATTAATCGACTAGAGACATTTGATGGTGATCCAGCATCCACCGAAGACAACAAGAAGGTTGCCAAAGCCAATCGAAAGAACGTCATGGTCTCTAAAAACAAAAGTTCTCTATGAGTGACAAGAGAAAGTGTGATAACGACAGTTCGAAGGAATAGGTTCAGCACTTTTTCGCTGCATTTCCCATCGAACCTTCCGTTGTACGTACAATTCCTACACGATTACGAGTTCTCCCCCACAAAAATCGCAAAATGACCCCGACACGAGTGACACCAAATTCCGAATCTAAATACTGTGGGATTTGTTGCCATGTTGCAGCTAGGTGCGCAGACGAATTTCCAGGAACGTTGGCAAGAAACGTACGAACTCCCAGTATGGAACCCAATTGGCGCGTGCCTTTTCGTGCTCACCAATCGTGTTTATCAAGAGTCCAATGCCGAAAAGAAACCAGGAAGTAGCAAACATAGCTCCTATTTTTTGGAAGGCACTTCCAATCCGCTGTGTATATACGGTAAACAGGAAGAGGATTCAAGTTCATTTGGTTCAGTTCATGGTCGCAAGTTAGCATATTCAGTGCTATGAGCCAAGATGGATTTAGTAGTTTTGTGTTTGATTTGTATACTTCTTTTCAAGTCAAAGAGACAAAGATTGCTTTCTGGGCCCTACAGTCGATGGCAAAAATATGAAAGTGATGGAAAACAAAACAAGCAAAAGATATTTCTGCAATATGACCGCTGGAATGAAACTTGAATAGGTAATCTGGCTTCAAAATCTAAGTAGGTACTAAGCTAGGCGCACCTCAGAGGCGCTTCTTCCCACATATTTTTCGGTTTTTTCCAAAGATCGATTGATTGTTCACCATTTTGGACACTTGCACTTCTTTTCGAACCTTGTTCGGTTTTTGACCATGGAATCGATATTCTTGGTGACCGCTCTCTTTACTATACTAGCAGGGAATTGCGAAGCAACAGCTGCAGGAGATACCAGCCGTCTTCAAGTTACCGTAAGTGAACAAGTTAGAATGGCATTGTTTCTCTTTGTGGGGGGCAGTTTTGGTGATCTTTCTTGTTTGTAGCGGTGGTACTGAATTCTACACAAAGTTGATATTCGATTTCGAAAAACCATCAGCTGTAGGTGGCTGGCAAACCCATATATTAATCAACTCACTTACAATTCGTTTGTTGGCTGCACCTTAAAAACAAAACACTGTTCAGTTTCCAAATTCGTTGCGCTCGGAAGAAGGATTTGATCACCGAGAAGCGCTCTTTGGTCTTCCTCCCTATGGTGGAACAATTGAGCAAAATGTATACTACGCCGATTCGACGTTGTGCGACCCCAATAATGATTACAGCCATGGAGGTTATCCGGCCCGTGAAGTTGATGGAAGTGGCAAGATGGCAAAATGGAAAACACCCTTCATTCTGATGGTCGACCGTGGAGAGTGTGACTTTGTCGAGAAGGTGCGAATCGCCCAGCGTTCCGGCGCCGTCGCAGTTCTGATTGCGGATAACACATGCCTTTGCAGCATGGAGGATATCTGTCAGAACAACGACGATGCCGGTGCACAGTGCGAATCGACAGAACCCCTCATGGCAGACGATGGATCTGGAACCGATATCACCATCCCTTCCTTTCTCATGTTCAAACAAGATGCTGATCCCATCAAGGAAGCCATCAAGGTAAACAATACGTCGGTACGAGTGGCAATGTCCTGGTTGCTGCCGCGTCCCGATTCCCAGGTCGAGTACCAGCTCTGGACGACGCCCAAGGATCCTGTCAGTGTACCTCTGTTAAAATCCTTTCGGGAAGTGGCAAATGCCTTGGCGGGACGCGCCCGATTCACTCCACACATGTATATGTACGACGGTGTCTTTGCCGGGTGCCACGATTCCGACGGAAACGACGAATGTTTCGGTCTGTGTACGAACAAAGGCAGATACTGTGCTTCGGCCGCGACCGATGAAAACGGAGTTACCGGAGCCGATATAGTTGAGGAGAGTCTCCGCCGCATCTGCATTTGGAACGAGTACGGCAAAGACGGCGTGGGAATGCCTTGGTGGAATTATATAGATGAATTCTTGTACCGCTGCGACGGCAAAAAGAGCTCATTGTTCAAAAATATGGATTGTATAAAGGATGCCATGAAACGTGCCGAGGTGGACCCTGACAGAATTGACAAGTGCATTGAGACTGCCGGAGGACTCGAGGACGGACAAAACACGATATTGGACGAGGAATTGAAAAATCGCCAAGAAGCTGGCGTTGTGATTCTTCCTTCTTTCTTTGTCAATAAAGCACCACTCCGTGGAGCGCTGACCACCGGAGAAGTGTTTGAAGCCATCTGCTCGGCATATGCCCATGGATCGGAACCGACGGTTTGCAAGAGTTGTCTCTCGTGCCACGATTTGCACAACTGCGTTGCAATCGGGCATTGCCCCGGCGCCAAAGGTTCCATGGACAACGTCTCGGTACCAGTCTTTGCAGTTTCCCTGTTGTCAGTGGTGGTGTGTTTTGGTGCACTCGGATTCATACAATGGCGACGTTCACAGAATCAAATGAATGAGCAAATGAGACAGATCATGGCCGAATACAAGCCAATCGACAAGAATCAACAGGTGGAGTCGGTGGGTCTCACAGATGATGATGAAGAGGATGATCTCCCAGAGTTTACGTAAAATAGTATATTACATCTGCTTCTGATTCACACAGTTATTCTAGTATGAGAGACTAGCTGGATCGGCATATCCCTATATAGTTGTGAACGACAGCATAAGTGGCAACACTCCTCCACCCCCAGCCATGCATGCACTAAGTGGTCGACCGAATATGGAGTATATCGTTCAACTCCTTTGCATAGTACACTCCATCTTTTCCTTCATTGGCTATGCACCAGAACATGAACCCTTTGGGCTCCATCATCCAATCCACGAGGTCTTGGTATGCAGCTTGTACACATTCCGGAGGAAAGTAGACATGTCTCTCGGCTACACTGATATCGGACGACCGTTGGTTGACAAAGCCCCACACCATTTTCGACAATGGAAGTGCTACGTTTTGACTTTTCAGTTCTAGACTGGGTACACTTTCAAAGTCTACGAAAAATTGGTCGTTCTTCGTTTTCAAATGCTGGACATACCGAGACAGGTAAGTCTCGGGAGTAACCTTGTGAAACATAATCTCCATTGCCGCCCTCGAATAACTCTCGTAAAATTGAATCATGACAAGGTCAATGTAGTCCCCGTATTTGGCAAGGATGTAAGCATACGCGTTTTCACCAAAGTATGAAAAGTCAGAATGCCACGTCCGATCAGGATCGGTCAAGTTGACATATTGACTAAACTTGGTCGAATGAATGTCCAGATAGGACTGGGGCGGTACGATCGAAACAATGTAGCCATCATGCTTGGCAAGACGGCTCACATTCCCCATCATGTCAAGTGTGCGCTTTGAGAAATAGTTGGTTGGAGACGATAAATCATCATTTCCTTCAAAGTCAAAGTCAATCCCATGAAAGATGGACCCAACTTGTTCTTTCCAAGCAGTAAACCACTCTTCCGCAGTATCAAAGGTAGCATTGAACTGCGGGCCATTCCAGCCTCCAAAGGACACTAAATGAACAGTGTCTGAGTATCCCTCGGAGTCCATTTTCCAAATCAGGTTGCGAATGCAGGCATAATCCAACCCTTGGGTTTGATTTCCCAATGATGATGACGACGGTTTCAGATTCATAAAAGACCATATGACCACATTCGCACCTTGACGGATGGCCGTCTCTGCCTTTTCGTCACATATATGTGAGTATCCGACAATCAACTTTTCGGGAAGGGGTCGGACCGCAGCTGTTGGAGTTTGAGATACGGATTGCGATCCTGGATCTGATGCTTCTTTCCCAGCGACAAATGGTGGCACGGTGGAACATACAAAGAGGATAATCCCCAGCACAAAAAAACTTTTTAACATTGGCATGGTGGATAACGTTGCTTGATCCGCCCTTTTGAAATGATGCTGATGCTCTTTTCGGAAGCAGTCGACTACGAACCGATTCCTAGTCCATCGAAAACTTGTGTCGATGGTGTTGCTGTCAACCTCGAAGACGAAGAGACGATTTGGATTTGGCAACTTTTTCGAATAACTCGACTACTAGCTGTCCCTCCTCTAAAATATCCATAAAGATACGATTCAAGGACAACCGAAGAAGTTGATCATCATGCGTTTAGCTTGATTGCATCTAGCATCACACAGGTCTATGTATTGAGAAATAGCATTTCCTAGTTACTAAAAGAGGCGAACTGCATACTTCTGTGTCGATCAAACTAACTTGGTGCATGCTTCGTGGGATATTTTGTGCTTTTTGATCAATCACTTTTGCATCTTTCAGAGAGTGGCATTCTCCTGCAACCAGAAAGTCCTTGCATTTCTCATAGATCAATGAGTTCAGGAAAATCAATGATCATGTCATTCTTTGACAAGACCTCGTCCTTATCACTTGGGGTCCAAAGTACCTCGACCGCATT
Source organism: Cylindrotheca fusiformis (assembly GCA_019693525.1). Classification (NCBI taxonomy): domain Eukaryota; phylum Bacillariophyta; class Bacillariophyceae; order Bacillariales; family Bacillariaceae; genus Cylindrotheca; species Cylindrotheca fusiformis. The sequence continues at coordinate 89,919 of JAAMXS010001322.1, read as the reverse complement.
GACGCAATAACCATCATCGACTAAACAATCACTGGCGATACTAGATAGTACCTCATTTGTCTGCGCGAGTGAATACCCCGCACCATCAAATCTAAAATTGGTAGGCCACTTGAGATCTTGAAGACACTGTTCAAACAGAATGAATGGCTTCGAAAAAACTTACGTTGTGGAGTCACCTTGGATTTCTAGTATCATACTAACAATTACGATCGTTGATGATCCAGCTTTGCCGTCGTCGTCTTCGTCAGGAATGTATTCCTACAAATTCCATCTGTTAGATCGACCAAGAGATGCAAGCGTATAAAACCAAATTCGGCGTACCTTTTCAAATTTCATAGCCTCATTGTTTGCAAGTTCGTTGTAGTAGCTCTCTGCTTTTCCAGCGTCATCACCTTTGAACCATTGACTGGTGCTACATGCTGCAATCCAATCGTCGGATTTTCTCATGAGTGCTAAGCACACATCATTCGCCATCCGGGAGAGCTCTTCTGGTTCATTTCCAGTGTCCGTGGCGCAGTCCTCGAGAAGGGCAAAAATGGAGTTGTCAGATCTATCCGGACTATTTAGTGCAACTTGAACTCTCCCAACCGTGATTCCTTTCCCAAGTGTGCCTTCTTCTTCGAAGAGTTTGTCGAACAGATTTACTCGAGTGACTTTAGGGAAAGATGGTCTGACTTGCCTCTGAAGAAATCCGAGAACTGAAGTAGCCATTAAGGCAAACGCTAGCAATCGGCTTTGCATGATTTTTGGACAAGAATGTGATAGAATCTATGTCGAAAGTGCAATTCTTGCTTCGGTGTTGTCATCCCATTGCCTGCGTTGGCTTGATGATGGCATCATCACCATTTTCTTGCAACCAATGATTTCAGTGGCGCATAATGACGTCAGCTATCAAGGAACGAAGGGGCTAAAAATGTCAACAAAACTAAACAAAGATCCTGAAAATGGTATGAAAGTGTGTTTAGTCTATAGTTACTTTCCCCAATTCCAAAAATGTCGTCAGCAAGCAAGCTACCTTCTAGCTTTTCACTTCATCTCTGGACCTTCTTCTACTCATTGATCTCGTGCTCTTCCAAGAAAACGTTAACCTCGGTGATGTTCTCTTCCTTCCAAACAAAAGGAGTTTTGGTGTTTTCGGTTCAACTGGTTTGATCGAAACCGAACTATCCTCAGTCTTAACTGTATCCGAGCTATCATCACTGCCTTTTTGGGCCTCGACTTTGCGATTTGCTGCAATCAGGGGCCTGTGTGTGGGCTTTGATTTGAGCACTCTTGGGGACTCTTGATCAACACGTTGTTCCTCCTCCTCCACTTGATCTAATGCATTTTCCTGGAAGAAAGACAGTAGCGAGGCATAGTGTTTTTGGCAGGCTTGGATAACGTCCGGTTTCGAGGAGCACTCATAAAGCGCTGCTGAGAAATGCCCTTCCAAAATATCAAAGTGGCTTTCGTTCAAACCCAGCGCGAAAATGGGACCGAACTTTAAGATCATCTTGCTCTTAATAGAATCTATTTTGTTCTCAGCAGTGGGCTTGAGAAAGGTCATTTGTAGCAGCTCCTTTTGGAGCAAGGTAAGACTGTGTAAGGATAGGGTTCCGAAGAAGCATCCCAACCTTGTATCGGTATGAATTCGTTCGCAATAGTCCACAACCAGCAAGTCAAACGTTGCCTCGCCGCCCATTCGTTCCACAACTTGGTCCTTGTACTTGGAATGCTCCGAGACCTCCTTGAAGACATCATGAAGCTCTGCGAAGTAGGCTTTGCAGAGCTCGTAGTCAAGACCGGTGATAAAGCAATCGTCCAATGCATCCACAAAATGCCTCTCTAACACGGCAAAATACGTTCTGTCCAGCCCCATAAGCTCATTGCGAAACCTGACACGTTTTCGTCTCGCATTACTTTCTGCGTTCGGTTCAAGAAATGTTATGAGAAGAAGCTCTTTCTGGAAGAACGTAAGCGCTTTCAAATCGAAGTTGCCAAAAAATCTGTCAAGGCTTTCATCATCAAGAATGTTCTCGCAGTAGGTCATGATTAGAAAGTCAAAACCGAATTCACCACCCATACGGTGGACGATATTGTTTCTATAAATCTGTTTCATTGTCCCTGCCTATTGTGTGTTGTGTTGATCCTGATTGAAAGCTCTTGGGTGGATACGTCTGAGGTTACGTTGAGGTTACGTTGAAGGTCAAAATCTCTAAAAATCTTAATCTTCACGGTTTCTCAAGTGCGTAAAACCTCTACTGCCAGATGGCTTACGTGGCAGGTCATTGACGCTTTGTGTTCTGTGAAGAAGAATACGATCACATTTCATTATATATAAAGTGACAGTGCTTCGTATTTCGCATTCTATCAGGACCTGGATACCGAGCTTCTGTAGAGTAGACGTCCACTCGCACAGATGTAATAAATGCTAGCGCCACGGTATCTTTTAGCCAGTACATACGTACCGAATCCGAACTTCTGTAGGAAAGACGAGTTTGAGACAAAACCTCACCATCTGAACGAGACATTATCAACTGGAAAATGTTTTCCAGAGAAGCCAGCATCTGCCGTCAAGTTGTTAGTCTGTTTATTGGTTTCTTACTACCTGACATTTTCAATTGGAAAAACTGTTTCCAGAAAGCCCACAACTGCGTGCAGAAAGACAGATGGAATTCTACCAATTGAGCTTGTTGGTTTTTTTTAACCCCAGTACACAAGTGTATTCTTGCACATTTATGCAGGTTTAGCGGGATGGAAAAGTATTGGAGAAACTGGTGTCATATGGCGAACACGGGACAGAACAGCCAGTTTCTGTTCTGATCGAAAATTTAAAAACTAGGAAAGTACTACACTAGAGCACTAAACTATGCCCTGCGTCCTGGTCGTCGTATACTACTCAGCTTCGTACGTATGTAGGAGTATACCATCGTAAAAATTCAAATTCAAGACAATCCTCGAGAACGAATATAAACATTGATACTGGCAAATCAACAAGCAAATTCCTTTCAACTCCCAACATCATCATCGTCACCACCGTCTCTAATTCTTTTGACTTTGATCGACTGTCTTGTTTGCTTTATCCTCAATAGTGGAAGCAGCAATTTCCCACTGTTGTAGACGCCAACATTCGAGGAATGGTTTCACCTCTTGTGCGTCGCAACCTACCTCCCCCAGCTGTGGAAGGCCGGCAGAGCAATGGAGCGGCGCAGAGATATCCCAGTCCGATTCATCGTCGCAGTATCATTGCCGATGGCCATAAGTCTCCCCTTGGAATGACAATCGTGTCACCTGCCTCATCCATTGCGTCCGTTTCTCATATGGGCGGAATGCCCAGTCCTGCCGTCAAGGAAACCACTGGCTCGACGACAAGCAATACACTAGACACGACAGTCAACAGCAGTCGACGAGCGAACTATCAGCGAGCCTTTGCAAATTCGGCTTCAATACTGCGCTCCCCGCTTCCACCATCTTCGGCATCTTCTTCCAAGCACACACAAAGATCATCGCACTCTAAATCCAACAGCGAAAATCGGGATCCAACTGAGGCCGAGGTCAAAGTACTGCATGCTCGATTCAATGCCATTCAAATGGGTTTGGGATCGATCGACCAAGAACGGGCCTTGCTCGTTGAAAAAGCGAAGAAGCTAGAAAAAGAAAAAGAAGACTTAGAACAGCAGGTTCAACTACGGGACAATGAGATTATTGCCCTGGTCAAGAGATGCGCATCTCAGGAAGAAAGGATGAGAGAGTACAGTAAAGTCAGGGCCGAAAACAGAGAACTCACCACTGAGTTGCAAAATGTCTTGCACAAATTAGAAACCACCAAACATGAAAGTGACAGATTGCATGATCTCCGCCAACAGTTAAACAGGTCCGAAAATGCACGGGAAGAACTTCAGAAACGACTGGAATGGGTCCAGAAAGAACATGATTCCATCGCTGCAACTCTGTCAGATTGCTTGGAAAATATCAGAAATGTGACTGAGGAGAAAGAGCGGATGGAAGACGAACGCCGCCGGGAGAGGAAAAGAGCCGAAATGGAAATTGAGAAACAGCGATTGAGCATTCGGCAGCTCTCTCAAAGCTTTCAGTTGGACATTGAGACCAAGCAAAAGAGAATCGATCAAATGGAAGTCATACTCCACCAAAACAAGTTATCAGACGCTACCTCCACCATGTCTTCTGCCAGCGGAAGTGTCAAACAAGTTATTTCCAACTACGAAAGTCAAATTTATGACATGCAACGTGTGTTGGATCATCACGCAATCGACAAAGCCAGAACGGGTGACATTCAGGATGCTAGACTAACCAAGACTGTGGAAAAGTATGAGCAGATCATTGCGGAAATGAAAAACCAACTTGATCGACAAGAGCGTGATCGACAAGCAAGCGCTGAGTACGAACGCCAAATCTCAAGTCTTAAGCAGCAATTGAACACTTCGTACGACGAGAAAGAAAGCAAAGTTGCTCAGTTGCATAGGGAGATTGAACGAAAAGAAGAATCAAGTCAACAAGTCATTTCTGAATTGAAAAACCAACTTGATCAACGCGAACGTGATCGACAAAAGCACTCTGAGTATGAACTCGAAATCGCTGATCTCAAGCAGCAGTTGATAGTTTCCTCAGAAGAAAACGAAAGCAGAGTTGCTCAGTTGCAAAAGGAGATTGAACAAAAGGAAGCATCAAGTCAGCAAATCATTTCTGACTTGAAAAACCAAATTAATCGACAAGAACGTGATAGACAAGAATCTTCTGAGTACGAACGCCAAGTCGCAAGTCTGAAACAGCAGTTGATGGTTTCCTCAACAGAGAAGGAAAGCCAAGTTGCACAGTTGCATATGGAGATTGAACAAAAGGAAGAATCAAATAAAACAACACTCAATGAAACTGTTGAACGATATGAAAGAAAGGTTGCAAAGCTTGAGGACGAGCTAGATCGACAGGCGGAAGAAGTGAAACGCAAGGAGGAATCCAATAAGAAATTCAGCGATTTGAAGAACGAAATGGAAAACATGATGAAGCAAGTTATGGCCGAACATGAAACAAAAGTTGCAAGAATGCAAAGCCAGATTGATAAGCAAGTGATCGATAGGGAATCAAAGAATGACAGAATAGACAAGAAATTCAAAGCCATGAAGGCGAAGCTGGAAGAGAAGAATACTCAGATGAGTGAGCTGGAATCGGAATTCTCAGAACAAATGCAGCAACTGATGAACAATCAAGTTGCTCTGGATAAAACAGAAGAAGAGAAGAAGATACTCGAATCAAGAATAAAAAGCCTTGAGCAGATTGAAAGCGAGCATGGGGCATTGGTCCAGTATGCTGAAATCATGGAGTCAAATGTGGCCGATCTGACGGCAGAAAACGGAATCCTGATGGTCGAAAAGGAAACATTGAGCGAGGAAAAGGCTACTTTGCAAGATAGGTTGCATGACTTGGAGTGTAGCGTGAGCGAGCTCCGAGAAAAACACAGTGCTCAATTCGGGGAACTCAAGGGAAAGCTAGAAGCGGAAAAGAAACAGCTAATGGGACAGGTTGAGGCGGGGAGAGAGCGCTTGACTTCGACAGAAGAGGAACTGCAACAGCGGAATGCCTTGATCTTGAAAATCGAGAACGAGCTCAACGAATCTCGAACAGAGAATGCCAAACTAGAAAGCCAACTGATTACCAAACAAAAAGAACAGCAGCTAGCTTGTGCGCAGCTGGAGGCTTCTCTTACAGACGCAAGGAACCAGATTGCTGGAATGGAAGACAAGCTTGAATGGGAAAGAACTATTCAGACGCAACAAAGCGATGCATCGGAAGAAATCGAATCATTGAGTAGAGCCTTAGAGAAAGAAACGAAAAGGGCGACATCAAGTGAGGAGAAATGTGCACAGATAAAAGAGGAATTGAATGTGTTGATAGGGGAATTGAGCGATCGGGATCACGAATTGGAGAAGATGGTGGACCTTGAAAAGTACAATTCTATCCTCTCCCAGCTAGCAGAAGCTGAGTCTGCAGCTGAAAAAATGAAAGAGGACCTCAAACAGGAGACGGAAAAGTCGACACGACTTTCTGAAGAATTGAAAGGTTTTGGTGACCTACGTGACATGAAGGAAAAGTTGGAACTCGCAAAGGAGCAGCTCGAGGTGCAACTGGCAACTGAAGAAAATAAGACAAAACGACTTGAACAAAAGATCGATTCCTTGCTTTCCAGCTCTCAAGATATGGTTGCCGAACTTGACAAAGCTAGCTCCAGACTGGAAGAGGAGGCAGAAGGCTGGGCGAAGAAAGAAGAGGCATGGGAAGAGACCCGAATCGCTTTGGAAGAACATTGCGACGCACTTGAAAGCAAAGTTGCATCCGCTCATGAGGAAATATCTCTCCTTGAAGAAGAAATCGAACGTAGGGATCAAAGAATCGCGTCGCTCGTATCCGAGGTTGAAAACCTCGAAAACAACGAGCATGAAGAAGAATTCTTGGAGTCCGAAAGACAAAGGCTTTTGCTTGAAGGACAACTTGCAGACGTACGACGACAAGTCAAGGAGGCGGCTCAAAATCTTGAACAAAAAGTAAATCGTATTGAAAGACTGCATGAAGAGCTCTCTAAAGCTCAAACGACTCTGGAAGAGAAGGATGGCATTCTTGAAAAAGCAGAATCACGCTGCAGCGAGCTGGCAGCAAAGGTGGAATCGCTCGAAACTCTTCTGTCAACCAGAGAGGAGTCCTTGATGAAGATTGATGAAGATCTTGATACCACTATTAATGAAATCGCAGAGAAGGAAGCCGAGATATTTGCAATGAAGCAGGCAATAGACGCCAAAGATGCAGAAATAAATTCTGTTATGAAAGAGATGAAGCAGCAAAAAGAAAACTCTGCCCAGCTGCAAGAACAGTTGTCGAACGCCGAAACAAAAAACGTAACATACGAAGAAGTCCTAGGGAAGCAAACAGATGCCGTATCAAATCTTAAGAAGGAGGTGGAATTCACCAACGATTCGAAGAAACAACGATTATTGGAGTTGGAGAAAACGATTCGAAAAATGAGGACAGATCTAGCCTTGAAGGATGACGAAATAAGAGACCTCAAGATGGTTGATCTAAAAGATGCCGAAGAGGAAATATCAATTCTACGTTTGTCGCTACAATCAAAGCAACGGATAGAAGCCGAGTTGGCGGAGAAAGAAGCAGAATTGACTGAAAAGCAGAAGGAGATAGACCATTTGTTGCAGAAGCAAACCAAGTGTGAGCACCGAGAGCAAGCCATGCTGAACGAATGTGAAAAGCTTCTAAAGTCTGAAAGCCATGCAAGGGAACTACTTGCTAAGAAGGAAGTCGAGATGGAATCAATCCTCGTTCGAGAGCTGAAGCATGGCGAGATGAACATGCAAAAAGATCGGGAGGTTCACAAACAAGAAGTTTTGAAGCTCAAAGCGGAACTCGATGCGACGAAGGAAAAGCTGAAGGGCATTGAAAAGATTTTGAAAGAGCGGAGCGCTCTTCTTACTGAGGTGGTCGATCACAACAAAGATCTAGAGGCGAAAATGGAGAATCAGCATAGGCAATTAGAGGTTCTGAAAGACGAACTGAAAGAAGCGCGACTGGAGTTGGAATCCAAACGAGATGAGATTGTGAAGCTCCGCCGAGGCCATCGTGATCGTGAGGGGTCTCTCAAGAAACAGCTTCAAGAGGAACGACGAAACCTAGAAACTGCGGAAAAATCGCTTGAAAAGCTCAAGAGACAGCATCCGGATTCTACTACTTACAAGAAACAAATCAACGATCATAAAAAGGAAATTGATGCGCTACAGGATAAGGTCAAAAGGCAGGAGTCTTACATGCAGAAGAAGCTGCAAAAAGAGAGGGAATCGAACCGATCTACGTTGTCGCCCAAAAAATCGAGAACATCTCAGCCGACAATGGCAAGAACACCATCGGTTAGAAAGCGAAGCAGTGGTATCCCGTCGGCTCTACCTGCTTCATCCATACTATCCACACCATCGGTTCGGGCAGGGTCAAGAGCAAGTATGCTGAAAACTCCTGGAATAGGGAAAAGTCCAGGCTGGAGAAACGATCTTGATTAATTTTTCATAGTCTAAGCTGCTACATATAAAGCAAACTATTGCTTGAAAAAGTTTATTGGCTACGAGTAGCTTTCACATCCAAAACAAAGCTCTCTCCAGGGATATCGTCCCTCAGCATGTTCATGACTCGATTAATGCGCTGCCTGGGACCAAAGTCTGGTGGTATGGGACCTGGCTTTCCGCTTTCAAGACCCTCAGTATATGCCAATCCTGGAGGAATCACAATCCGTCGAATACCACCTACACGAAGGCCCCGGATTCCCTCGTCCAAACCTTTTAGAATCAAGTTGACAATGGATGCATTCAGACATCACCATAAGGGACTAGGTCTTTTTCATGTGCTTTCAAGCTTACCAGCAATGGCTCTGTTTCCTTCGGTAGCACCCACAACGAATATGAACGGAACGCCGTCATTGTTGGCAGAAGAGTCAATCGAATATCCGTTGGATCGTTTCAGCACCCATTGAACATTGACTCTGGTGCCTTCTTTGATTATCTCACCATCCCCTGGTCTTAGATCCTGAATCGAAACACCACTTGCCAGTCGAGTTGGTACTGAGTCAACAATGGGTGCATTCTCGTAAAGTGCCTCGACCATGCCAGGGAGCTGAAACAGCAGGGTTCCTGCTACAAGTTGTGATCCTACTGATTGGATAAGATTCCGCCTCTTTGGTACAAAAGGATAGCAAAAATAAGTGCATCGTCAAAGTGAGCATTGTGTTCCTGAAACAAGATTTATCAGTGCTCTTTAAAATTAACCCACTAACTCTACCTTTTTCTGTCTGGGGGAGCCATGATACTCTTCGCCCATTCCTGAAAAGAATCAAGACCTCCAAACCCCCCTTCGTTTGACTTCTTACTGCTTTGTATACCGGCTTCCTCCAAAACAACAGGCAACCAAGAATCGACAATGCGCTCGCTGCCGTACCAACAGTCGGTAGGTATGGTTGTTCCCGCTTCATTGATGCTGTGGAGGACGCCATCGAGCTTAATTTTCCTGGCCCCATCGAGTTGCGACCAATCAAATGGCACAACTCCGTCTCCCATAACGTCGCCCTTGCCACAAACGGCCTCGTAAGACGAAAAGGCAACTCGAGAAGCAGAGCCTTCGCCTCTGTTGGCATACAAGGCGTCGGCCTCTGTTGAAGGTTCTAGCTCTTTCGAATTATCGCCCATAATAGCCGCACCTCCTATTGATACATACCCAATGCCCGAGTCCTTTAAAAATGCCCCAGGGTACATTTCATTTGTGCTCTTTAGCGCTCCTCGGGTGACGCAGGTAGCAAAGTCCACTGGCTCGAAATGAATGGCTCCCATGGTCGCCAGGCACCGAATCCGTTCGTTCGTCCGAATGCCAGTTTCATCGCACCAAGTCCCATCCCCCATGGCAGCACGCGCCAACCAACCACCCGCACTGTGTGCCAACAGGATGACTCGTTCGCCGTCGCTTGCTTCGTACGCTCGGTCGACGGTTTCTTTGAGACGCTTGATGTACCAGCCGTATCCCAGACCGGTCGGTTTGGCATTTCCGGTGTAAAAGTTGGGTATGTCCAACAATCCACCCGCTACTCGTATCCAGTCACTGCGTTTCACGGGAACTGTGTAAATTTGATCCGGATCGAACCCTCGTCTCGCCAAAACTGATCGGAGGCCTACTTCTTTTGGTTGCTTCAGAGGTTCGTCGTAGTCAATCTCATCATTTCCGAACCCTGGGCAGATGACAACAGGACAAAACGCGTCCACCAGAGGAACGCATAATATAGCAATCAGGACTGCCACCAGTGAACGAAGCATTTTCTTTGCAACGATGAAATTATGCATAATTTTTCTGATTTTGCTTTCGAATGGCTTTTTGTATTGTGTTGTTTTGTCATTCGTCATCTTTCTCTCATCGCCTTCTTGGTGGATATCGGGTACATAGATAGTTTTCTATTCAGTCGAGTCACGCGTGCCATTCCCCCATCATCGATATCCAACGGGATTCTCTTCAGGTGAACCTCCCTCTTCACGTACGAATGCTTTGTAGTATCTTTGCTTGACGAGGTATTCACGAATCACGATCCAATCATACTTGGAAGATGATCACTCAAGTGATTGATTGTCCAAGGCACCTATGTCATACTTCTGGTTCTTGGTATTATTGGCAGTTTTACACTTTACATCCGCCTACCGCTTCAAATCCAAACCCAGCATGGTTCAACGAAAGGTTTTTGGCTCCGATGTCAACATTGAGATTAAGGATTCCGCGTTCCCATCCGAAGCTGAGATTGATGGCCTCGAGCAGCATTTGCCAACGTGCAATCACGGATGGTTCGAATCCAGTTACGGAAAAGCAAAGCTCCATTACCGTAGCTGGATTCCAGAGGGGAAGGTCAAAGGCGTGGCTGTCTTTTTCCATGGGATCATGTCGAACTCTGGACAGGGATTGGTATTGGATGGCCAAAAGCTTGGCATGGCTTTGGTCAGCGAGGCCTTTCTGAAACATGGCATTGCTTTGTACAGCTTTGACGCCTATGGCCATGGATTTTCGGAGGGAAAGCGATTTTGGATCCCTAAGACATGGGAAAATAATTTGAAGGATTGCATCGTCTTTGCCAAGATGGCGTCGGAGAAACACCCCGACCCTCCATTGTTCATCATTGGCGAGTCCTACGGTGGATGCCTCGCAATTCATACGGCACGGCATTTCCAGGATCACGAAGAGGAATGCCCCAAATTTGATTCTCTCCTTCTCTCGGCACCTGCGATCGAGGCAGACTTACCCCCTTTCCCGGTCTTTCAAGTCTTAAAATATGGACTGGCGCCGTTGTTTCCAACGAGGACTCCCTTTTTCATGCCCAATCCTGTAACGGTAAGTTGTCCGCCCAGCTGAGCTCTTCAAAGCCGATATAGACTAGCTAGCTTACTATTGTTTTCACAGGCAGATCGAGTTTGGAGGAACAAAGAGGTTCTTGCGCGCTTTACGGATCCCGACTACAAGAAATTCGGATTGGATGCCAGGGGATCCAAAATGCGTCTTGGTACAGCACTAGGTTGCGTGCTAGCGGTAGAAGCAGCAAAAGACAAGGCCATTCCTGGATTCAAGGTTCCATTTTGTATTTTCCATGGCACGGCAGACGCTAGCGTGAAGATTGAAGGTTCGCAATACATGTTCAAGACGGCGAGCACTCCTGAGGGGGACAAGGAACTTCATGCCATTGAAGGAAGCTTTCACGAATGCTTGGTGGATCCTGAACTAGCAGAGGAATGTTGCGGCCACTGGCTGAATTTCATAGAAAAGCGCTTGAAGCAATGAGCAAAGGAACACGGCCCGCTAAAAACCCTTTTTTGAAAGCATGGGAAAAGTGGAGTAGCGCAAATAAATGTGAGGAAATGACATGTTTGCCACTATCTAATCTTCAGCAGTTGGCAGTTCTACAGTACCATTTGGTCAGCACCGTTTTACGCTGCTGTAAGCCGCCTGAAATCCGTCAAAGACTATCTGAAACCTATCTGAATGGTGGTAAAAGTGGTGGTCGAATAAATTATGACACTACAACGTCGGACCCTCAATTTTCCTCTCGTCCGTTGCGTCCGTTGGGCTTATCGCTAAATCCGGGTGACTATCATACGCATAAAACGGTCCCCTCATTGGATTAGCATTCACAATGATGATACAATGTACTCCAGCATGATAGGATCTACCATACCAATGTATGGACGCTCAGCCCAATAAGCCACAAGATAGGCCCATTCGATCCTTGGGTCCTTTTGCGCGTATACAACCAAAACATAGTCTGAAAACCTCTGCCAACTCTGAGCTTACCCAAACATTCACCAATAAAAGCATAGCACAATTCACCACCTTCCACTTTCAAACTCATCTCCTATCCACTTGAATACTTTCTGCAGATTAAAAACACAATGTAAAACACCGCATGTTGAAGATTCGCTCCTTCATCGTAACACGCGATTCTCGAGACAATCAAAGCTTTATCCATCCAACTTTCTGACAAACAATACTGCAAACAAAACGTTTCTTCACCAATCATTGACAAATCAATCAAACATATCCAAACCTCACACGTGCAAGACACTCCATCATCTAATCACAATCATACTCCTCAATCGCATACTCATTTCGATGACCACATATACCCTTGTTCGTATTCATATAGTACTCCTTGTGGTAACTGGTATGTCAGCTCCGAAACCCAAATCTCATGCCAAGATATGTGCATATTGCACTCTCTCAAAAACAGTAGTAAAATCTGAAAACTCCAAAGACTCGCTCTCCAATCAATCGACATCCAAGAACAGTATAAGCATCACCAAGAAACGTAGCATTGCTCTCCACCATAGCGTCAAACACACAACCAAACACACAATTGTTCTCTGCAATGCAAGCAAACATGTAAGATACATGGTACAGGTATGAATGTCTCATTCAAACTTCACATCAACGACTTCAAGGTCACAAATCCCTGTGCTCCGTTCAGTAGAACTATTTCGATACGTTTTCACCCTTCGTTCTCTTTGATACAAAGCTCAAGTATTATCACTCCATCCCGAAAGCTTCTTTCTTGTGCAAGACACCAGCATTTTGCATACCAGTGCCAGACTTCTGGCAAACGTTCAACTTCTCTTCAGTCCCCTGAAATCGTGTGTAGCGTGTCAACCGAAACTCCAACACAACGCTAATCTTCCTGCTGAACCCATTCCAAGCTTACTAGTCTGACTTTACGTTCATAAAACAAGTTAGATTTGGTCTCATCCTTTTGTCGTTGCACTCATCCAATCGACAATCATCTGTTAGTAAAATACCCCGAACCATTACGCAGAGCATTTTGTCGAAATATTTTGAATCCACTGTGTTACGGTCACTTAGACCATTGTCTGATTTGTCGCCAAGAAAGTACTCGGACAACTCATAAAACTTCGCCTTTTGCATTTCACGGATCTCGTACTACGGCACTGAACTTCTTTTCTCCAAAGCGTTCTATCTCGTATATTCTCAACCAAGTAGCCTCCTCATGCGTCATCTGGCTGGCAGCAACTCTGTAGAAGCAAACAATAATGTCGAATCGGCCATACCATATCGTGATTCTGATTTGTCCGGTACGCCTATGCCCACACTTGCAATTCCCAAGTCGTTCATCCATACAAGAATCGTAGACTGCTCAAGCAAACAAACAAATAATTCCTTTTCGACACTCAAACTCGATTCAATCTGTTATCATAAAAATGGTGAGATCAAGTATATGTAACGTCATCATCGCATCATGTCAACACATCTTATCCTATTCTCGTCTGCATCATCAAATGCAATTCGCCTGCCCCGATTCGAATCGTACTGCTATACAAAGCATCCTGAGATCCGTCTGATCTCCTCATGTTTGGCTACTCTGAGCCATGCAACATCTCGTAAGGCCGAGTCATCTTGCTAAGACTCAAACCTTGCACATTCACTTCAAAAATGTGCTTCTTCTTTAGTACACAATCTCTTTTTGATCATCTGCCGATCAGCTCTGCAACCAAACTACGTGAGGTCCACCACTCTCACGGTATCTAGTCGGTTGTTGCTGCTCGTCTATTTCTCCAAGCAGTCTTCGTCCTTTGGTTATCATTGCATTCACGGCCGGCTTGATTGTCCTGCAAGCCACCTGACGCAACCTTCAAACGTGGTAAAGCACATAGACTCAACCGTATCTCAATTCTCATCTCACACACGCCCTTATCATCGCTCCATTTCAATGCTCCTCATGAGACTCACTTGTCTCCTCAAGCGCTACGAACCATCATTGAGTGAGATAGTCGGCTCTCTGCTGGTGCCTTATGTCTTTCTCTTTTATTCTCGCTCTGTTGCATGGTACTGGCGTGGCATTCTTCTCTCTTCATTTTGACTTCAGCTGACTCTCACGTCTTCACAGATTTGTCTGACGAAAAGAATGTCATTCATTTGTCTCTGGCAAGAACAATCTAGAATTCATCGCTCATTACGTCACTCGCTATCCAACGGGCTGGTAGTAATGGTAGTCACTTGATTCATCCATGGAGGTTGCTCTCCTTCTTTCTCTGCTAATCGCATCTTAGTCTCCGTGTGAACCCTCGCAATGGATAAATATGTATTCATCTACATGCTTTCCCAACTCGTAGTATTGTCTGATGCTCTGGCCATTGGTTCTTCTTCTCATGCTCTTCCGCAATAGCCTTCTGATTTCTTTTGGCACATGATGTAGAGCTGGTAGTTTACAGGGACGACTCCTTCACGTTCTCCTTCACATTGCAGCACATAACTTCGTTTCTTTGCTTTTTGCTATCCCATTTTTCGGCATTCCATCCAATCCGCTATCCGTTGTCTGAGATAAAGTCCCCGATCAGCTTCTTGCAAAAGATACTGTCAATCTGTTTGTTTCTCCAGTTGTATCTCCTATCTGTTGTTTTTGTCGGATCTCACAACTCGTTCATTCTTTCAAATATTATCTTCCGCATCAGCGTATATTGATGAGCCAGACCAAAATCTTCCAAATGACCTTCTCGTAGTAGATCATTGCGATCCTTCAACACGATCCATTATCTTTTCTTTCTCCTTCAGTAATAGCGCTCAACCATGAACTATCCGTCCCCTGAAGACAGCAGTGGGACCTCTCTTCTCTTCTTCCTTTCTATTTCATTGCTTAACGCATCATGCAAATCTGTAGTCGCCATATGGGATCCATTCTCGACTTTCATTTGTTGTCATTCCTTCCTAAACGGCTACAACGCTCCAAGCCTCATCGAAAACCAGTAAACTCCTGACCCGTCAAGTCATATTTCATCCAATCGGCTTGTTTCTTCACTCTTCGCTCAACTTCCAGTGTTCGCAATAAACGCTCTGTCGCCTTCCAGGCACCAACCTCAGCCTCATTCATTAATTAGTATCTGACATGCATTCTGTCAACTCGGGCTTCTCCGAATGAACCTGCTGGACTGCTTTACTTTGTCAAAGGTGTTCCCCATAAGTCATCAGTCGCGTAGTTGAACCTTCATTCAGGCACAGCTTCGCCATTATAATCCTCATAACGTAATCCTCATCAAGTAGACTGTAATTCTGTCGAGTTCATTCACATTTCCATTCTTCTCAGTCTCACTTTAATTGCATCCAATTGCATCCAAGCTGTCATCCGAGCTGTCCGAGCTGTCCTGTGATCTCTGTCCCCTTTCGACTTTGCGACTGAAGACGTAAGTCAGTCATTGACTTTCAACCATTTAAAGTTATACACCTAAGCAACCATTTCCGCGCCCTTGATTGGTATATATCATTGAAACACAGCAAAGGTGCATGTTCAAAAATTCCATCTGTGGTCGTCAACATAGTTCCCGAATCTCAATAATAGGCTCCGATCACATTTTCAAATGATTCTCAAATCAAACGTCTTCATGACCGAAACCAAAGATTAACATTTCAATGAATTGGGCCCTTCCTTCAGTAGAATGTTGCATTTTCCTAAGTCATCCGATCCAATAAATCGGCAATCTCGCTGCCTATCGAAGCTCGTACCGAATCTTTTTTTCATCATCACCAATCCGCCTCCACAAAGTCCCCTTTTTGTCTATCTATTTTGCTGTTGGACACGAGGTCCATCTCGCCTCAATCATTGAGCTCCTTTTCTGATGATGTATAGAGTGCTCCTAAACATGATCGCATCATCAGCTCAACATCTGAGGACTACAGCGGCTTTCTTTCTTTCTTTCATTTCAATCACACGTATATGTCATCAGACAGAGACTTGTGTACGTTGTCGCCCATTGTATAATCCCTTTTGATACTTGAGAAAGTCGTGACACTATCCAACTGCGAATTTCTGATAATTGTGAAGTCGAAAAGCCAGCCATCCCTTCCTCCATGACGCTCCTAATTTAGGAACTGCTTCATGGAAGACAATCCTGTGTCCGCTCCTAAGAGACGGCACGGCAACTGCCCCTTAGAGGAGACTGTGCAGGGTACGCTGTAACTAACCAATCAACAAAACACAATTCCATTTGTCCTCTGTGGCACTGTCAACGACTCCCCATAATCATCTTGGTCAAATCTGTGTAGCAGCCGATAAGAAACTACTCCGTTCCAGTGAATTGATCATTCTCATATATTCCTAATTCGCCTTGAGGGTTCTTCCAACAAAGGTTTCTTTTTTTTCAGTCTTCTTTGATTTTGCGGAACGGCACAAATGATGTGTCTTAGTTGGCACGACATATCATCTTTTCCGAATTATCTCTCCCAAATCCAGCAGTTGTTTCCTTGTCAAAATCTTCTTGCTGGCACTGCGACCAGATACACACCAGTCCTTCCATAATTTCGCCCATAATTCTTTCCTTTTTTCTCCTTGTTTCTTTCCAA
The DNA here is from genome assembly GCA_019693525.1 of Cylindrotheca fusiformis. Taxonomy (NCBI): domain Eukaryota; phylum Bacillariophyta; class Bacillariophyceae; order Bacillariales; family Bacillariaceae; genus Cylindrotheca; species Cylindrotheca fusiformis. Next base: position 73,515 of record JAAMXS010001322.1, on the reverse strand, counting down.
ATTTGCCAAGGAACGTTTGCTGTGCCGTGAACTGTCACCAACAGAAAATTATTGCCTTCACCAAAATCCGATTTTTTCACTGACATCATTCACAATATACGCAACAGCTCCGTGTTTTCCCGTTCCTGTCATGCCTTTACAAGTTATTCCCTCGTGTAAATTTCCTGTTTTCCTAGCTTTTCACCCCGTGTACGAATTGTGAAACACCGTGTTGTTTTGTGCCAATGATTCACAAATCCGTCAATATTTTTCGTGCACATTTCCGAACGAACACTCTCATAACATCTTGATCCATGAACGAACTGTTCTCTTCTTTCTTCTTACATCGTTGGAAATCGTGATGTATTAATCAAAATGATTGTGTCCAAATTGTTCAGAATCTATTTTCTCTTTCTCATCGTCTTCGGCCTCATTGCCTTCCTGATGCTGCGGTGACACAAACTTGCAAAAATTCGAAAAATCAGTGAGACAAACTTTTGGTCACATTCTGGCGAGATCATCGCTTGAACATCGCTAAATATTTAAACACAGCATTTCAAATCGCTTCTGAATACTTATAGTTGCCATCCACGATTCCGACTCTTTGCGTATATGTGTACTAGGTATATACGGTGGACCCAAAGAGCGGTCACGCGTGCAACTGACATGTGAACGGCGTAAGTCGCACGCTCAATGTGCCCGTATACCATACGACGCACATCTGCTCATGTATATATATGTTCGGGTGCGGACGAACTTTGGCACGTCTGCCGGGTGCGCACTCCAACGGACTATGGTAGGTACAACGTTGGGCAATCACGGAACCATCTTACGCCGCCCACGCAGATATTACGAGAACCGTGGGACATTTATCTCTGCCCGTCCAAGGCGCGCGGGACTCGCGAAATCCCAGATATTATCTTAGCCTTCCCAGGCTTGGATATTCACTAAACCTTCCCAGGTCATCTCTTTCATGCATCTGTTGCATTTCATGATTGTTGCATTTGCTAGCCAAAGCTACTGGGTCTGATAAACCGTTTTACGCTGCTGTAAGCCGCCTGAAATCCGTCAAAGACTATCTGAAACCTATCTGAATGGTGGTAAAAGTGGTGGTCGAATAAATTATGACACTACAACGTCGGACCCTCAATTTTCCTCTCGTCCGTTGCGTCCGTTGGGCTTATCGCTAAATCCGGGTGACTATCATACGCATAAAACGGCACTACATACTAAGAATTCTAGTCCCCTAAAAATTTGTTCGTCCCCGTATCTGGCCCCCGAAATTGTGCAGGACGATGCAAACCATCAAATGCACTCCTCCAGCTTTGACGTCTTGTGATGGAATCTACCAGCTAGAATAATTGTTGTACCATTTCACTTTTTCCTGCAAATGGTTGTCAAAAAAGAGACTGCGTTGCAGTGGTTCCATCGCTCCCAACGGAAGCGAGCAGCCGCTGAAATACCAACAGATCCTTCATCGGCGGCCTGGGCATTCCTTCGAGGCACAAGCGGCATTGCCCCCGTGGATGCCGCATGGAGAAGTCTCTCGGCGCATACAAATCTACCTGTCGTGGCACTGGAGGGGTCTATTGGCAAAACGTGGACCCTGCTTTCCCTAGCAGCTCGATTTGTCGTGGCAACCCGGAAGAGTCGTTTCACATCCCAAGAAGAAGATGAATCCGAAACTCCATCTCTCAACGTTCAGAATCAACCATATGTCATCTTGCTAGACTCGAAATTTGATAGTACACTACCAAAACTTGTCTACATTGTTCGGTCGACGTTGTTGCGAGAACCAGGAGTTACAGAAAAGACTCTTGAAGTGGACATTGAAAGCTGTTTGAGTCGAATCCATTTGGCGACTGTCGACGAAATCAATGATGCCTGGGTTCCGATTCTGGAGTGGTGCGTTTTCCTTTTCGCTCTACTGTTAGCTGTTTGAAATTTTTTTATTCGGCGAATCTTACCAAACCTTCAAATTCTTAGCTTGCGGTGCAAAATGAAGGCAAACAACAACAATAATCCCACCCTCATGCTCTGGGATGGTTTCCACTCGGATACCAAGAGCGGGCAATTGAACCAAATAGAAGTTCGAAGACAAGTTCTACGACTGCTAATGGACTGTTCTGTTGCAATGGTCGTAACTGGAGCCGCATCCGCAAACAACAACAACAACACAAATAGCAACATGGATTGGTTGAGCGACAACAAACAAAGGGACGTGCATCACGTGCGACTGGAACAGCGGTCGGGAAAAGATTGCTATGGAATCATCCATGGATCGAGATTGCCATTTTCACTCTCATTGGGCGGGGTTTTGTCATAGTATAGAAAGCGGGGTTTTGTCATAGTATAGAAAGAAAGAAGGTTCCACTACAAGTTGCAGCTATTGGCTTGTAGCAGCAGTCTAATCTATTGCACAGGCTTTCCTGACGATCGTTAGAACAAACATACATATGCGGATACACATTTTTTCCGTTTCCCAATTATGCAATTTCAGGCGTTTCATCGACCTCCTTGAGTTTACAAGGCGCTCTTTCCGCTTCCTCCTCGGATTGCTGCTTCTGCAGCTTCTTCTGCTGAATGCGCTTTCGGAGTCGTCGTTTTCGACGCAAGGCCCAAATCAGTACTAGAAGGGTAAATCCCAGCAACGATACCATCGCAATCCCAATTGCGGTCAAAGGAGCCTGATCAGATTCATCATCATTCCCCTTGGCAGGATCCAGATTGTCGCGTGGTTTATCATCGACATGGTCAAACAAGTGCTCTTCTATGCCTTTTCCTCCAAAGTAATCGACGGAATACGAAGAACTGGACGTGAACTTGATGTGCAGCAAGTCCTCCACATAGCCCACCACATCGGGCATGACGGCTCGTTGTCCCACCACGATTCCAGTGATATTGAGTCTCGCAAAGAAACAGTCTTGTATCTCCGGATCAAACGAACCGTCGAGCTTGCAGGAAGGAAACATCGTTAAATTCTCCAAACTGGTTTGAAAGGAAACCAACCACGAATGATCTTGAGTCAAGGGTTCATCCGCAAGACAAGCAACTCCAGTCGAAATGTTATATTTGGAAGCAACCATTCCGGCAATGGTACTCTGGAGGTAGGAAGAAGCACCTTCCTTTTCTTCGATGGGATACAAAAACTCAAAATAGAATGGCTCCCTGACAGTAACATGCGGTTCTGTTGGAGCGACGTTTTCCGGTTCCGTACAGGAATATCCATTGATTCCCTCTGTTTCGGGATCCACAAGTTCCATCATGCTATCGTTTGGAGTATTGCTCGTCATGGTCGACCGGCGAGTAGTATTATTATGCTTCCAGTTTGGTTTGCTTCACTCTCACTTTTTTTATGTTTAGAACTTAATATTGGTTAGAAAGAATCAACAAGACTAGGATGACATATATTGATAGTCGTAAATTCGTGTGGGTAGATTCACATGATGGTGTGGGGTAGGTTGGGTGGCCAAAAAAGGACTCAAATGAACCTTCTGGTGGCGGCATTCCATTTTGTGAGAGGATTTTTCCACGATCCTTCCAGGAGTGCGCCAACGGTTCCGAATCTGCGGGCGCTTCTGCCGTTGGGACATGTCGCGGTTGAAACCAAGTACACACCTACTTACGTGAACAATGATCCACATGAATGATCCCTCGTACTAAACGTACACAGGATCTCCGTAGACGAGAATCCTTCGGGCGCGTGTCCAAATGGCCTAGCCCAATCGGCGGACGTTGTGGCGTGTGTTGCGTGTAGTTGTGTGGTTGTTGACAAACCCCATCGCTCAACATAACCGTCTCCTTGTTGTGCCAGCAGCGGATTTGTATAGTTTATCCCCATTGTCCATAGGCAGGAATCGAGACATATCTCTATTTTCCTTCTCCTAATCGATTGAGACGACGACAGATAGCACGAGCGAATTTTCATTTTGACTCGCAAATCTCGTTCCAGAAAAGCTTGCAAGACTCACCGGAAATTCAAACAAAGTAGCTCCACCCTCCAGCACAATGTCAAATCCTTTCGATCAATTTACAGTGGACATGAACTCGGCTTTGCCGGGAGGTGCCCCTGCTCCTGGTCCTGGCGGTGATCCGAACAACCCGTTTGGGAATGGCTTTGGGCCACCTCCTTCTCCAGCACCTTCCGACAAGCCTCCCATGGGTGCCAACAACGGATACGGCCAGCCCCCAATGGGCCAACAAGGCATGGGAATGGGCATGGGCATGGGACAACCACAGATGGGAGGACAGTCTCAAATGTACGGAGGAATGCCCTCTCAACTCAGCCAACCTTCTCAACCTTCGTATGGCGCGCCAATGACAAGTGCTCCGCCAACTCCTCAACGAAGCGCTCCACCCATGATGGGAGCTCCTCCAACTCCAGGTGGGGCTTCTTCCAATGATCCGTTTGCAGCATACGGTGCTCCACCACCGCAGCAGCAGCGACAGCAATCTGTCTCTGGTCAATTTGATGCTCCACCCACACCAGGGGGCGTTCCTCCACCCTACATGGCACCACCCGGCGCTCCACCGACTCCAGGCGGTGCCCCTCCTCCATTCATGGCTCCTCCACAAGCACCGCCAACTCCCCAGCATCCAGGAGCTGGCGGTGGTGCAGCGGATCCATTTGCAGGATACGGAGCTCCAGCACCGGCACCGCCTTCGTCGGATCCATTTGCCAGTTATGGTGCTCCTGCTCCAGCGCCTCCCCCTGCGCCGGCTTCAGCGGATCCTTTTGCCTCCTACGGGGCTCCCACTCCTTCCGCTCAGCCTCCTGCTAATGATCCGTTTTCTTCTTATGGGGCTCCTCAAGGTCAACCCCCTGCGTCACAACCCCCGGCCAACGATCCATTTGGAGGCTTTGGGGCACCCCCTCCAGCCGACCCCGGAGCAGGAGCTTTGGTTCTTTCGCAGACTCAAAGTAACCCGTACGCACAGCAGCCTCCGCCTCAGCAGCAGCAGCAGCAGCAGCAATACCAACAATATGGTGCTCCTCCTTCGGATCCCTTTGGTGGTGGTGGCGGCTATGGCGGCCCTCCTCCTGGTCAGCAGCCGCAATATGGTGGGGGTCCTGGTCAGCAGCCGCAATATGGTGGAGGTGGATATGGAGCACCACCGCCTCAGCAGCAGGCTCCTCCTCCAGCAGCAGTGGATCCATTCTCAGTGTTCGATAGTGCACCTGCTCCAGCACCTCAGCCAGCACCCGCACCTCCGCAAAACCAAATGGTCCCGGTACAAGGAGGGCCTCCGCCCCAACACCAGCAGCAGCAACAACAGCAAGGGGGAGGCGATGACATGTGGAGTGATCTTGGATTTGATGCTCCACCAAATGGACAAAACGCAACTCCTTCTGCTGCTGGCGGAAAAGGTTCGGAGCCCGAACGGGCTGGAAACGACGACCTCCCACCAGGTGGAGAATTCTACGACGCCAGAATCTTTACTCCTACTTTGGGTGTCATGTTTTTCAAGCCACAAGAGCTTACGGACTCGTTGTTTTTGAATACGGATAAGTCTCTTGTCGATTCCTTGGCCGAGCGTCCCGTCGTTGCCTTCATCGTGGAAGGATCATCAGCTCGTTCAGCGGGTGTGGAGCTCGGACATGTGCTTCTCAAGGTCAATGGTACCGACGTCAGGAATCCCAAGGAAGCATCCAGACTTATCAAGGAAGGGCCCCGACCCTTGCCTTTGTTGTTTTATGTCCCCAACACGGACGTTGTGGTGGCCGAAGGGGAACACATGGTCAAGTACGATACTCGAGATACCAACGCCCCCAACAGTGCCAAGGATTGGAAGCCAAAGTACGTTGTCATCGGCGGTATCATTGCGCAACCATGGATGATGAACATGTACCGATCGAAATCGGAATACGATATCGCCGTCATTGAGACCCAAGCTCGTCGTCCCGTGTCGGTCAAGGTGAAGCAGTTTTCGCTCCAAGGGTCCCGCATCCAAAACGATTGGCAAGGACCACAAATGGTCAAGTACAAGAACAAGCTTCATCCATGGAAGTATATTGTTGTGTTGCCCGTGGCTAGAAACCCAATCAAGATTTCGTCTCCCAACCTGGCCTCTTTGAAACCGGTTCATGAAGGTATCCGACGTGTCCTGCTCGCCCAACAACGTAGCCGTGGGGGTAGTTCTCGAAATGCTGCTCCTCGTCCACAATCCCGTGCCCACCAAGAAGCTTACTCATCACAGTCTTATGGACACGGTCCACCACAGCAGCAGCAGCAAGCACAACAATATCGTTACTAGACAATACTCACGATATTTTTCTCTCCCAGCACCATGTCGTACAAAACAAACAACTAAACTAAAAAACGAAAAAAACCATAATTATCGTCCAACTCCTAGCCCCAAACCATTGGACAACCAAGACAACTGTAAGTGTCGATTGGGTGCAGAAAAGAGCAACCCTCAACGTTGTTGTTGTAGTAGTAGTCGATTTGGCGCGAAAATCCCTGTGATAGCATTTTCTACGTTTTTCTTCGTACAGCACTGACCATCATTTTTTGGGGAAGACTGGTGGGTCAACCCGAGGACAAAACAACTCTCTGCAAAAACCGCAGCCGGAGTGTCATTGCTAGGAACCAACCAACAACAACATATCAGACCATGTCAGACCTTGCCATCACAAGTGCTCAACAGAACGAAGTTGCTGATGTGTTGAAAGAAAAGTTGATTGATGCCGAATACAAAATTTGGAAAAAGAATACTCCATATTTGTGAGTAGAGCATGGGTGTTTGCCTTCCAACCATGCATTCATGTATAGTGGTTTTGTGATCGTATGCAATACTACTATCTTGGTCTAATCCTGTTTCTTCTTCTGGTACACCACGAACAGGTACGATGTGGTCATGACACATGCCTTGGAATGGCCAAGTTTAACTTGCCAATGGTTACCCACAGTCAAGAATGCCGGTGCCAAAGCCAACGAACACTCGATGTTACTGGGGACGCACACGGCAGCGGACGAACAGAATTACTTGATGGTAGCCTCTTGCAATCTTCCCAAGGATGATGTGGTCATTGATCAACGTACCAACAAGGAAAACGACATTAAGAATGACAACGAGGCTGCGAATCCTGAGGCTTCCAAGGCAGCGTCAGCGTACAATGAAGATAAGAAGGAAGTGGGTGGATTCGGACATGCATCGTCTAACATTGGCAAAATCGAAATTCGCATGAAAGTCAAACATGAAGGAGAAGTCAATAGGGCGAGGTATATGCCGCAGAATCACTTCATTGTGGCGACACGAGGACCAGGTCCCGAGCTCTATGTCTTTGACTTGACCAAGCACCCCTCCTTTCCCACGGAAGGATCGGTGTTTTCACCACAAGTCGTTTGCTGTGGACACACACAAGAAGGCTATGCCATGGCATGGTCCAAACTTAAGGAAGGTCATCTGTTGTCGGGGAGTGACGACACCACCGTGTGCCTGTTCGACATCAACGCTGGGGCTGCTATGTCGACGGAAAAGACTGGACGTCAAGTACAGCCCCAAGCCACCTTTAAGGGTCATACCAAGGTAGTCACCGATGTGGATTGGCACTGTAAGGATGCCAACTTATTTGCTTCCGTATCCGACGACCTTACGATTCGACTCTGGGATACTCGTGAACCACAAAAAGCAGTGCACGTTGTGGAATCGGGACACTCCAAGGATGTGAACTGTGTGGCCTTTAATCCCATCAATGAATTTTTGTTGGCGACGGGGTCGTCCGATAGCACGGTGGCCCTTTGGGATATTCGAAACCTCAAATCCAGAACGCAGACCCTTTCGGGACATACGGACGCAGTGTTTATGATTGATTGGGCTCCGTTCAATGAATCGATATTGGCATCATGCAGTGCCGACCGACGAGTGGGCATTTGGGATTTGTCCAGAATTGGAATGGAGCAGTCACCGGAAGATGCCGAAGATGGGCCACCGGAACTTTTGTTCCTGCATGGTGGACATACTGCCAGCGTTTCCGATTTTTCATGGAATGAAAATGATCCCTGGACTCTATGCAGCGTCTCCGAAGACAATGTGCTGCAAGTATGGCACATCGCAGAAGAAATATATGCAGGAGGCGACGAAGAAGAGGACAGCTCCGGTGAGGGGGAAGATAAACTGCTGGGGGATGACGACTTGGAATAGACGCCTTGACAATTTATACAGTACTAGTCGATCGTTGAACAAGATAATTACAATCTTTTCTTTGAAAATGCCAAACAGTAATTCCTACTGAAACCCCTCTTCTTCGTCGTCATCATTTTCGTAGTCCACATCAATGACGGAAGAGGCCTCCACCATTTGATCTTCTGGTGCATTCTCCGAGCTGACAAGGTTTAGAGTATCCTCAAACAACCGACGGAACTTTTCTACCTCAACATCGTCCAGACTATCAATATCTATCTCTCCATCCTCAGTTATTGGTAGTCGCATTTCCGCAGGGTCCATTTCAATGTCCGAGAATTCAAAGCCCAGCTCCTTCGCCAGCACTTCCATCTTTTCGGCTTCTTCGTCTTTCAAAATCGAAATGACTCTTCCTCCACTGCCACGAACGCTTCCCTTCTGACCAACGCGTCCCACTCGCCCCGCCAAATGCACATACTCACGAGGATCATCCATGGGCAAGTACAGTGTGTAGACATGGGTGACATCAGGGAAATCCAAGCCACGCACCGAATTTGGAGTCGCCAGCAGAACAGAGGTTTCATTATTCTTGAACTGTTCCATCATCTGCAACGGATTGACACCCGTTTTTGGTAACAGGACACACAACTTATGCTCTCCCCACAAGGCGTCGCGTAACGGGGCAATAGAACTCTTTGCAATCACCTCATCTGGGAAAAAGACAACCACCCGTGGTCGTTGTACACTCTTGCCATCCGACTCGTCGTAACGCCTCAGCTCTTTTCGGAGCAATCGAGTGAGGGCCAGCAATCCTGTGTTGTTTTGTACCTTGACACGCTGGTGAATCAAGCCAGGATTGAGACAGACGTTCAAATCCTTCAATGATTTGAACGATGAAGTCGCCTGAGTCTCTTCCGCCTTCTCCAAATCGGTAGACGTCAAAAGTGGTCTGTGCTCAGTTGCAGTGGCAATATAGCTTTTCCCCTCTGGAAGTATTCTGTTCCTCACGGCAAGACTTCCCAAAGACTCTGTGACGCTGGCGCCCACCATAAACGTCAAACGTGTGTATTCCCGTTCCTCCGGACTGTCGTCAAAGAGAGATGCCAAAGCATCGGCTGCAGTGTTTTCCAACGCCAAATCTGCTTCGTCATATATAACAACTCGGAGCTTAGATGGGATCAAATCTTCGTCCGCAATCAACTTATCCAAATATTGAGGCATGGTGATTGCAACATCCGTTTGTAGCTTCAAGCCGAATTTTGCTTCTTCATCGTCCAAAATGCACCCGATACGAATGCCTTTTGGACCCTTATACTTGAACATATTGGCCTTTCCACGTATTTCCGCGGCTTCTTTTTTCACATTTCCGCCTATCAATTCATAAAGAAGCATCGCAGTCTGGACACCCAATTCCCGGGTTGGGACAACGATCAGTGCCAGTGGACTTTTCACGTCTTTCCCGGATTTTCCCAACGATGCAAGCGATGCACCTGTCGCAATGGCGCCCCCTCGAACAGGCTTACGACTGTTTGTTCTAACAACCGGAGAAGTCACGACGGACACACGCTCGAGCAAGTCACCGGTAGTGTCACCAACATTTTCTTCTGCACCAATCCGGATCCGTTGTCTCGTGAAAAGGGAGTCACTGAGGGTACTCAACAACGGAACAAGATAAGCAAGGGTTTTCCCCGAACCGGTGCTCCCAGACACAACGATCCCTAGATCCTTGTCATTCATTCCCATGCGTTCTTCCAGAGATGTTGATTGAAGCATTTCGTCGGTTGCGTCGAGAATCTTGTTCACGGATTCCATAGAATTTATTTGAATTGTTGTTGGGAAAGTATAGTTCAAGGAATCTAATCGATCCACCAACCAAGGTGCCGCTCCTAATCCTCTCCATGACATGCGTCTTCTTTTCTGTTTCTTTTCTTCGTCATTCTTTGGCATATCGTCCTGATACAGTCTGGCGAACAGCTCATCAGAAAGGGAACCGGCTTCCATATAGTCTTCTCTTTGTACAGCATCCCGAAGTAGCGTCTGGAGTTCATTCAGGCCCATCCCTTCACGATCTGAACTTTCGGCCGACGCATGAGGAACTAATCGTTTGGATGATTCGGTGCGACCGACAGCCTGAAAGGTGTGTCTTCGTGTTTGAACAGAAGCTGGTGAAAAACTTGAGGAAAGTTTCGAGGCAAAAACGACGAACAGTAAAGCGGCGAATATCTTTCGACTAGGCACCATAGTGTATGGGCAGTGGACGTATAGTTGAAGTATGATACAAGAAGATGGTGGGGATCTCGATCTTGTCTTCTTTTTCGATTCTGATGGCATCTCTCAAACGAGTCTTGGAAGATGCAGAAAAAGGTTACACGTGGAGGTCTGGCCTTGCGGTCTTTCCTCAACAAACGATGAATGGGAGCAGAAATATGGAAGATCGATCAAGCATTAGGTTTAACGTCTCCATAGAAGCAAAACACTGCATCAGGCTAGGAGCTACAGTATCACATTCTTTATTTAATTGTTTGCCTATGGCTATTTGATTCGCCAGCTGCACAGATTGGGTCCTATAGCGTCGATTGCAGTATCCATGCAAAGGGAAATACCATGCTATCACTACTCCAAAACTCTGAATGTACTACCTTACCCATTGTGTTTTCAACAAGGCAGAATCAAACAAGATCGGGCTGAATTGTGGCTGCAGCAATAGCGTGGAGAGCATGGTTCGTCTTTCAATCCTGCTGCGCTTCAGCAATAGCGTGGAGAGCAGCTCACTTTTTTCGGTGGTTCGTCTTTCAATCCTGAGTTTTAAATTCCAAGCAAGAAGAGAAATAAGTGAGATTTTTTTAGGTTTTGTTCCAATCAACGACAGACTCTCGAAATAAATGAAGCTGCCATTTTAGCAACGACTTCTTCGAACCTATTTGATGTCGCCAAGAAATGGATTTAATCTCGCTCGGATAAACGGATCTAGTTGTGTGGTCTGTATAACAACCGGATTAGCTGGCCAAGCTTCCCTCGTTGGAAGCTCGCCTTCATCCTGTCTTACCTTAAGTGCAGAATAAAAATGATTGCCGAAAGATACTTTGTTGCTGTTGTAAGACTTCATTGATTCTTGTCGGATAAGGAAAGCTTCTCAACTGACTCCATAATTCTCTTGGCGCTGTTGCCTACGGCAGACGTAGCCTCTTTCGCGGAAGCTTCGTCATCAGAGTTGTCAGGCAGGGGTCTGAAGAAAAGAATGTCGCGGAAGAGGACAAACGTTGAGATATGAACAGCGACAAGTCCATACTTATATACATGGGAGGAACAACTTACGGCAAGTCTTCCTCTTCATAGATGACTGAAATATAGAGGGTACATGATTGGCAATCCGCGATATCCTCTCCATCCCACAGGTCCTCCAGACTGATTTTGAACTTGTCACCACAAGGACAAGGGTACGAGTACATCAGCGTCTCGGGGTCATATGTCATGTCCTCAATTTCAATTTCTTCATACAATGGCATTGCTCCAAGCTACTTTGTCCCTCTCCTTGCTAACCTTCGATCGATTTGTGTTGTAGGAAAGCAATAACCAAGAATGACTGGAAGAGCGACTGCAAACTGCCACATGGTACTTATGTAGGTCTTAACGTATGGCCGTCTGTCGTCGCGTACGAGCTCGGAACCACGAATGTAGCCATTGTGTAGCACGTGTACACTCGACAAGTCGTGGCCCGCCCGTCGTGCAGACAGAATGCAGCGCGGGCGCCTGATCATATGCCCTTCAAAATTTTGCATGGCTCACAGAGCTTGACATTGTACCGCGTACTGTAGCTGCGTACCCAGCACGTGAAACATACCTTGCTCGCAAATGGCGGTAGCGACAAGGACACCACTTCCATATTTGTAGCAGTAAACTTGCAACCATGGCCGAAGAAGATTACGCAATTGAGACTACCGATGCCGGAGCATCCGCCACCATCCCTATGGAGGCTGGGCAGATCAAGAAGGGAGGGTAAGTTATCTTGTTCGCAATCAATTTTAGGTTTCAATGCAAAATGTGGTCCCGTGCACATTTTTGTTGCGAAAATGCACAGAATGTCGGAATGTTGGCTAATCTTCTTTTTTTGCTACGGATAGATTCATGATGATTAAGGGAAAGCCTTGCAAGGTTGTCTCCATTTCTGTTTCCAAGACTGGAAAGCACGGTCACGCCAAGTGTAACTTCACCGCCACCGATATTTTCACGGGAAAGAAGCTTGAAGATATGATTCCCTCCTCGCATGGAACCACTGTCCCCATTGTTAACCGTTCCGATTGGGAAATCATTGACATCGACGAAGACGAGCTAACCCTTATGGACGAAGCCGGGAACCAAAAGACTGACATGAATCTTCCCACCTACCCCGAGACTATGGCCGATGAGATCCGTGAAGCTTGGTCCGGAGGTGAAAACAGCGTCATTGTCACTGTCCAATCTGCTGTTGGTATTGAGCAGGTCGTCGCATGGAAGAAGGAAAACAACTAAGCAATTTCCAGATTTGGATAAAAATTTTGGTGCGTTTTCTGTCGTTGATTCTCTTCTGATGGAATTGGTTTCAGCAAATATAATTGCAATGGATGATTAGGATGAGCCGTAACTGTTTGCCCCAGTTGCGGTGATGGGTTTGCTAAGGCGGTCTCTCTTGGTTGCGGCCTAAGCATGGTTTATGGATAAAAAGGATGTACTGATAATAATAGTCAAGTATTCTTTTTAGACTAGCATTTATTTTGTATGCCCCGTTCTCATTTGTAAGGAATAGCAACAATTTGCAGGCGTCTCAATTAGGGGTGGCACTCAAGGATGCTCATTTTGTGTTCTTGTCGCCACCGTAGAGTTTCAATGTTTCATACTCGTCAGCTTGTCTGAGTTTTTCAATCGCCAATTCATGCTTTCGCTTTCGCTCTTCAGCATCGCCTCGAAGCAGCTCGTCAAAAAGACTCTTTTCTTCATCACTCATGATGTATGGCGAATAATCTTCACCCGGAAATACACCCGATTCTACATCGTCCTTGAATTCTGCAATCATGGGTTAGAATTGTCTAGATGGAGGTATCCAGACGCAGTCAAGCTTACCCTTTAGGCCCTCCTGAATTGCATGCCCGACTTTTGCATACTTTTTGCAAAACTTCGGAACAAATTGTTCATGTTGAGGATGGCTAAGCATGCCCAACATGTCATGAAAAACAAGCACTTGACCAGACGTCCCACCACCCGCACCAATCCCTTCACAAGCCAAACACAACTCAGCAAAGGTATCTGCAAGTGGCATTATTGCATTCAACATGCTCTTCACGACGCCTTACCAATGGTTGGAATCTCTAGAGTCTCCGTGATTGCTGCTGCAACATTCGCGGGGACGCATTCCACGACGACTGCAAAACAACCAGCATCTTGCAAACGCAAAGCATCATCTAACAAAGCTCGAGCTCGAATGGCTGTTCTACCTTGAGCCCGAAAGCCACCAATAACACTGTTTTGAAATTAAAAAGACAGCGGACGAGTTTAGTCCTGACATACGCCAACATTTCTAATGAAACACAGTCTTACCTGATTGCCTGAGGCGTCAATCCAACATGGCCCATGACAGCAACTATTAGAGAAGAATACAAGAAGCCGTTGGCTGAAGTTTCCATGAAAAATTGGTGAGAAAATCTCAACAGACTCACCTCCACCGTCAACAATCCTTTCAACCGTCCTGGCTCGGGCTTTACTCCCGCCCTGTCCATTGAGAGGGATGAAGTATGAGAAATCACATTCATTGTAAGAGAAAGTTATCCCTTCTTCCTACCTCCAATTTAATGGCATCGCAACCTCCTTCTTTGACGAACCTGTAGGCATTTCGAAGGGCAATATCTGTATCCTCGAATTCATATGCCCCAAACGGCATGTCTCCGACAAGCATTGAACCACTCTGTACAAGATCTAGCCCGCGTTTGACTGCTTTACAGTGCTGCAGCATGTGATCCATTTCCATCTGTTGAGTGGTATCGTGTCCAAGCTCTACCATGGCGACCGAATCCCCGACCAAAACCAGGTCTATGCCTGCTCTGGCAACATGAACAGCTGACGGATAGTCATACGCAGTCACCATTGATATCTTTTTCCCTTTTCGCTTTTTGGCATTCAATGAAAGAGCAGACACTTTTGCAAAATGTCTCGTAGATCCCTGGAGATTGAGAGTCTTATTTGTTCTCGCCCATGGGCCACACCGTTTCGCAACCTGATCGCCCAACAACTGAAAACGGCGTTTCATTCTGTACTTTCTTCACTTCAGCTAGCGTTTTTAAGGATGTCGACTTGGAGTAGCTTGGATAGGCCTGGAACTGCTTCGAATGAAAACTTTGAAAATGCAGCTTGCACCGAAGATAATACACCAGTTGTTGCTCTGGTGAAGGGTGACTTGTGAGAATCATGATCCAACTGGTGATTCATGGTTGAAGATCCACCAATCACGCATCGTCGCGTGCACAACTCACAGTGAAACGTGGATGGATTGAAACAATTCTATTAGAAATGTGTGGTTGGCAAAATGTGCCATTGAATATTGGGACCTACAGTATAAACTATCCAAGTGGCCACTTGATCTATTTTTAGACTTGCTCACGGGCAACTTTAACTCTCTTTTTCTAAGCGTTCGGCAAAGACATGGGCATCTTTGCAGCCCCAGGAGTATTACTCAAATCTAGACCGGCGGCCTGCCAGATTCTTACCATGGCACTACTAGTATACTCCATGCACAATGGGTCGTTTTCATGATATGCCATAACATATTGCATAATTGCATATCCCTTTGGACCTGATGGGTAACCCAGCTCCTCGACTAGGGACGGGGATCCTCCTAGGTATACCTTGTTCACGACAACATCTTGTATCACCTGATGCTTCATTCCCATTTCCACCTCCGGATCAGAATCTGGTATGACAAGTCATATGAGTACAACGTTTGCACCGTAATCTGTGTAGAACAGATAATTTCTCAAGAACTATACATACCTGAAGGAAGTTGCCCACATCGTGTAGCCACTTCTTCTAAAATATTTGGTTCAATAAGTTTGGAAGCGACTTTGTGTACAGCATTTCGGGCATCCACAATGCTCAATTCTTCGTTTTCCTTCAAGACGTCTTCGTCCAGTTCAAAAGCTGTAGCCAACATGTCCCTCCAAGTCTTGCGTCCGACCTCTCGAAAGGAATCTTGGACAGCTGGCTCGCAAGAAGAAACAAACTGTGCTAGGTGTTGGGTATACAGCATGATTCCTTGTTCGTTGGTCTGATATCCCAATCCAGCAATGGTGTGGACTTGCATCCCAAGATAAATCTGCATCATTCGTTGCCATTTGATGACAAGAGGCATGTTTTCATCTTGCGCCAAGAGCTCCAAGCGTTGTCGTCCAATTCCATGACGTAGAAACAGTTGATTCGCGTCTTGGATTCCAATTGCCATTTCCATATTCAATTCCTTTGGAGGCGAAGGCTGGAACTGACTTTGTGGATCATCGGGAGGTAGCTGTGAGAAGGATCGGAGCCTTGAGCCTACAGACGCGTCGGCTGGGCGGAAGATTTGCCCAGATGCCCGAAAGATCGGCGAGCGCAAGGATCGCGAAACAGCAAACAACATTGTCTTCAAGCTTCTTCGGCTAGTTGTGCGGTCCTTAGAGAGTGGTAAATTGGAAGAATGAGATGTCCTTTCCACTGCCTGACTGATACCGTAATAGGATTTCGGTGGTGGACTTGCGGATATCGTTCGTTTAGGTTCTTTCTTTCCGTCCCCTCCCCCTTTACAACTCCCTATAATGAAAAAACGTACAAACAGTACAGACATATAACGGCCTTGAAACGGCTTGCGAACCGTTGACCATGCTCGCGTGCGTTGTTTTGAATCATCATCTTTCGCTTCCTCCTACTTCCAGCCTTTACTCGTGCCTACACCAGTCTCTTGATGAACCATTGACTTGAACAGCCTACGTCGTGTAGCACAGCAACGAATACAGAATGTCAATCACATACGAAGAGGCGTTGGGAACGCTGGAAGCCATGTTCCATGCTCCATGGACGCGGGAATTACTAGACGCTGTCCTTCGACACGAGAATGGGCACATGGAGAATACGTGCGAACGAATTCTAAACCATGGTGACAAGGATCCCGAACTTCTTGTCCAACGCCTCAAGGCGGGAGGACCAGAGCCTCAAGTAGCGATGGATGAAGAGTTGGCTCGACAACTGAGCGCTCAGGAACAGGGAGGGCGGAAACCAAAAGCTGCCGCTGCTGCGAAGAAGTCGGTGAAAAAAGGCCGAGGGACTCCCACAACACTACCAGATGATTTCTTGCGAGTTCCAGGCTACAAGATACCCCCAAATGCTGGAGCATCCGCTGCCATGGACGACGAAACCCTGGCTAGGATGCTTCAAGATGAACTATTTTCAGAGGAACTCGCAAGGAACCCTGACTTTGCTCATTTGGCCAGAGGAAGTGGTGGACCCCGTCGGTCTAGTGCTCGTCTACCTCCTGGACAACGAAAGGCCGGCGCGCCTGCTCCGAATCCGTTTGAAGGAGTGGATGTCATGGGCAAGCTCTCAGGTACGTACTTGCTGTGGACGGTATGTTTTCCTTGAAGATCCTCTTGTTTTTTCTAACATTCACTAATTTTCACTTTTTAGAACTCGGAGATGGTGCTCGAAGGCGTCTTCAAATTATGGCTCACAACTTTGAAACGAAACTCAACGCTAGGAAGAATGGAGCGAATTCCGCGTCAAGAGCAGGTTTGACAGAGAATACTAGTTCTGCCGCAGAGCGTCGAGGGTTGCTCGATGATGATGATATGGAGCAAATTGAATTCGAAATGCAGAAGAAAGATGCGTAAACGACTGTCTTATGAAGATAGCTCTTGTTACTCTGAAGTGAAGTACCATACTGTTACATAAGACGACTAAACCTGTATTTTTTGGTGATTTGTTCCATCTTTTTGTTCACTCAGATTATTCTGTGAACTCCAAGAAAGAGCAGCAACGTGCTACTCCTCATCCAGAAACCGAATCGTTGTGGCACACTGTGCACTTTGTTGAGGCAACAGGTGACCCTTTTATGATCCAGTGTTTGTGGCGCGAACAAAGCACGGGCGCGAGCTGTGGTACGCTATCGTCTATCGTCACAAAAGCCCGGTGCGAAGACGGAATATCAATGCCTGCCAAAACATTGTCACAATCATACCGTGGCTTTGTTAGGGGAGTAGCGGGAAATCCGCTGATTGAAATAAGCTTGTGGATTTTATCGAAAGGTGGTATGCTTTGCCTGGCTTTCGATGCCAAAATATGCGCGAAGACCGCCCCTTGTGAGAATCCCATGATACTAGAAATGTCATCATCTGTTGATAGTGTAGCTAGTTCTTTTGCAACGGCTTGGAGCGACTCTTCTAGCCCGACATAGTCTATGTGGGATCCGGAAGGCGCAGGGTTGGCGTTGCCAGGATCTTCTTTGTTGTAACAAACCATGCTCGAGAACTTTCTCGAGTTCCATTGGTAACGGATACAGACGTCCATCGATTTCGATGTTGCTTGTCATGGGCAACAGCAGAGGCGCTTTAGGGAGTAGCAATCGTAGCCAGCCTGATTTAGATTCGTTGCATAACCTGTGAGTTTTGAGCCCAACCGTGAATCATGATCGTCATTCCCCTTTTCGAACCTTTAGTGCAATGTGCAGCTGTGTTGTCATTTATCATCCTTGTTTACTGTTTACCTTCTGAGTCCGGTTTATGGGTTTTGAACAAAAAGCCCCTTCGTTGGTGATATCTTGCGGTGGTGGCCTTTCAGACAAACATGCATATTTCGACATGATCTGTTTGCTGGTGGCGTTGACACCTTGTCGTGGACAAAGTTGTTTGTGGACTCGGCCTCAGACTGGAGGCGGGGCATTTGATGCCGTCTGGAAATGACTCTCTTGTTCCCTTGTATATGTGTGGCGAAGGGAGACATAACTCTTAGCGGAATGTGATAAAAAACCACTATGTATGCAAGTCACCAGAGTGATGTTGATTTTGTCCTACAAGAAATCTCCCGTTGAGTCAGTAGAAGTTTGAAGAGAAAGAAAACCAAACCGATCGACGGCCAGAAGTCGGCTCTGGAGGTTTCTGTGTTGTGGAAACCTCGCGTATGTAGACCAATACGAGGAGTCCATGCCTCATTCCGGTAACAGTTTCAACAGCGACATTTACTCCGATCTGCACTTCGACCTCCCCGCACCTACAACAGGGAGCGATGCAACAAGAAGAATATTGTGACCCTCTCCTTTGATGTCATATCTGTTCAATTCCATTCCTATCATCATCCAATTCTTCTCTTAGCATCTGAATTAACGAAAGCAAACATTTCCCAGTCAAGATGATGCAAGCCGCATTAGAAGCGGCAATGGAAGAGGCAGCGGCCAGGGATTCTGTCGCCGCCGCCGCGGAGGAACAGTACCGGGATGAATCAGACCGTCCAGGATTAATGGATGTTTCGTCCTCCCATTCAGTCGATAACCAGACATTTGATGCAGAGCAGATAATGTTCCTTCAGGCTTTGCAAGCTGCAGAAGCAGGAGACCAAGCTTCTCTGTTGCAGAACATGATGGGCTTGAATCAGAACGACCCAAATGTGCAATCTCTTTTACAAATTTTAGCAAAACAACAGCAAGAAGTTTCAAGACCGAGCGAACACTATCTGACGATAGCGCAAAATGGTAAATATAGCTATGAGTGGATTGCCGAATGCATCAAAATCGGTTAATCTGACTCGCCTTGTCTTCTTTTGCAGGTATGATCCTTGAAGCCACAAAGACGGTGACAGGATTTCCTCCAGATGCACTTTTAATGACATCAGCGTGAGTAATTGACGAAGTATTTGCTTTCTGATTCACCTTAGTAATCTACTTTGTCTCACATTTTGTTGGCCTCAGATATGATGCGGTTTACGAAGATGACTTGCCGGGTCTTCTAGCTGTGAAGACGCATTTTTGGGACAACGGACATCCAGATGTAGAAGTGTACTTGCGCAGACGAACAGTAGACGGGGATTGGGTATGGCTTATCACGAAAGCTGTATCATACGTAGACCAACCCATACCAGGTATTATTCTGTTGGAGAGAGAGGTTGAGGACACATTGCTTGCGAGTCGAATAAACCGTATCATCCGGATATCAGCAATTCTGGTCCAAGCTGTTGAGGCGGCACAAGTCGCTTCACTAAATCCCGGGTTAAAAGATGATTTGCAGGGTTCTGAGACAGGCTCGCTCGATAGCTCCTCACAAATACCGTGGGTTGCAGAGGACGCTGCAGCATATCAAGCTATGTTAGAGCACTCGGGAACAGCCGGATCTCAGGCGACGTTAGAAGATTCTCTGGCACAGATCATGAAAGCAGCAGCAACGGGCGGAGCAAATAGCAAACACCAAACATCATCGAAGCTAGAACAAGAGATTATTGAACGAATCGGTGGGAAGAACAAGGAGGCTTTCGATCCGTTTTCTGTCCTGGAGGATGTTCGTGAAGGTGTAAGACTTGATCTGGGGATGATATGTTTATCGGAAAGCGAAGTGAAGATGATAACTCTCGTCCTGAAGGGAGAAATTCCATCAGATGATTTTGCCAAATTGGTACACCAAGCGTTGAGCTCGGGTTACGCTTTAGAGTTGGCAGTCAACGAATACATGGAGTACAAGAAACAAATTGAACTGCCAACCGATTTACCGAAGCTTCAAGTTCCTTCGATTGCGGTACTGAATCTCTCCTACACATATATGGGGAATGCGTCAATCGAGATACTATCTGATTTGATTCAAATGGGAGGCTCACTGCGGACGATTGACATCAGCTTTTGCGCAATAGATGAACGAGGGTGTACGGTGCTGGCGAAGGCTCTCACAAAACGAAAGCGCCGGGGAGTTGCCCCCATACGTGGACTGATACTGTCAGGAAACCACATAACATACAAGGGTGCTACTGATTTGGGAAGGGCATTAAGTTGGGATGAAGGTGGTCGCCGCTCTCGAAAGAGTTCTACCCGGAAGAAATTGGGCGGCTATGATGAGGATATGTCATCGGAAGATTCCGCATCTGACGACAGTGGAGATAGCGATATGATCGAGCCTATGAGGTCGGAGCTGGGAGGATCCTCTGCCATGAAGGATGCAAGGAAAAACTATTTAAGCAAAGATCACGGATTGCAAGTTCTTCACTTGGGCTCCGCATTGAACAATGCGGAATCAGTTGCCCAGTTTCTTCATGGCCTTGGACCAAAGTGTCCTGTGAAAGAGTTAAGTCTTACATCAAATGGAATTGGAGCTGATGGCATATCGCTTCTTGTTGAATTCTTGGAAGGAGAGGGTCTACCCAAAGGAACAAAAGTGATGCCTTATCTCGACAGGTTGGATTTGTCTAACAATAAGTTAGGGAATGAAGGTCTTGCAAAACTTACCCGTGCGGTTCAAAGGCGCAACGGAACACATCTTGTTGAGTTGCGACTGTCGAATAATGGGATTGGCCATGGAGGCATTGAAACAATGATGAATAAGCTTCTTCAGCACAATCTCGTGAGTCTTTCTCTTGACAAAAACGCCATTGGAGATCAGGGCTGTCAACTTGTGGCAGCCTCTCTGAACGGCATGAAATCTCTTTCCAGATTAAACCTTGGCTTCAATCAGATTGGAAGTCGTGGTGTCAACAGTTTAATGAGGAGTCTCGTAGCATGCGAATCTATCCAGTACATCAGCCTGTCTGGCAACATAATGAAAATTTCTGGAGCGGTAGCTTTGGCTTTCACCCTGGCACAGCATCCTCGGCTAGAAGAGTTAGATGTTGACAATTGTTGTCTCAGCCAAGCTGCTCAGTGCCACATCATTGCTGGAATCATATCAAATAGATGGGTACCGATGAAGCGAATGAATGGTTTTGAGGCAGGCCCACCAATGGTGGCGCTTGGCGCACTTCAGATCTCTTCACAAAACTTAAGTAACGAAGAGTGTTTTCGAATCCGAAAAGACGAGCAGATGAAGACCATCTTAGAATGGATGGAATCAAACCGAAACGCACGAATGGCTGGTGGCCGAGGTGCAAGGGGGGCAGCAGATTCGTATCAACACTTTTTGACACCCGATTTTGTGCAAAGCCAGAATGATGTCCATGGAATTCCTTCTCAAAATGCATATTTGCGACTGTTGGGATGGTTGAGCCGAATACCATTCGACGAAGACGAGCTCATCTCCCTACGGAAGTATTTTTACGACACTGATGGCGGATCTGAAGATCGCGGGAGCGATGGTTACGTCAACTTGAAGCTCCGTGGTGACTTGCTTGCTGCTCTTGAAAGTGACGTTGCCGACGAGATTCGTGACGAGACCCCCATGCTGGTTCAATATCAAGGATCGGTGGGTATTGATTTAGATTTTGTAGAAGGAGGTTCGAACCCCAGAGGTTCTGCCTGGGACTACATGAAAGGGGAATGCATGGATAAAGCCCAAAGGATCAAATCAGAGCCGACTCCCGATCCCGAACCCACTGAAGATTCTAATCAAGACAGTGATAGCGACGGCTCTGACTGGAAGCTTCGCATGACCATTGACAGTGATAGTGCAAGGAAACGCAGAATGGACAAGGACGAATCCAACGAAGATGTTGGTGCCAGAAACGAAGGCTACCGAACGCAGAATTACACTTCTTCGCAAGGGACGATGTCGAATATGTCACGCCGCAGCAGCAATCAAAGCTTCGACCAGAGCGAATCGGATAGGAGCTACGTCTCACACGACGGCCAGCGCAAGCGCAAAAATGGCGGTTTGAAGGCGCGGATCACAATGTTTCCTCAATTTGAAATGAAACTGGAAGAGCTAAAAGCAACAGCCACAGAAATGATAGACTCCGAAGAAGATCCTGAGCAGCAAGAAATCATTCTCACGCAATATGCCGAGGCTTCGTTGACCATCCTTCGACAACTACGATACCATTGTATGAATAGTGGCCTCGATGGCTGGAGGCAAGGCTCAGTGAAGCGCAAAGTATTGATTGTGGATGATAGCAATGTCACGAGAAAGCTGGTCTCCCGTGCGTTCGAGAAAGCCAACTTTATTGTCGACACAGCGTCAAATGGCCTTGAAGGTGTTGAAAAACTGAAAACATCGATTTACGATATTGCATTCATGGACATTGACATGCCTGTGATGAACGGTTTTGAAGCTACAAAGAAGCTGAGACAGTGGGAAGATGCCGTACGACCAGGCACGCGACAGCCCATCTGCGCCCTTACTGCAGCTTATGTTGATGATTTTGAGCGCAGCGAGTTGATGAAATTCAAAGAAGCTGGTCTTGACGTGATGGAGAGTAAGCCATGCAACATTCCACGGCTGTTCAAAGTTGTTGATGATGTTTCGCCGATGTTCAGTGATCTCAGTATCAGTGTGATTCAGCAAGAAAGAGGTGGGATGTGAGAAAATAGCCCAGTCTATGGGTATGCTTTTAGTCTAGCGAGCCGAGGGAGACATCTCTGTCGCTTTTTCCCCACGGTGCTTTGCTTCTTTGCACTTCCAATATGCACTTCGAAGCCCAAAGTGCAGTACTGGGCGGCGAAAATGCGACGATGTTCACAATAGATAGGCCTATAGAAAAGAAGTTTTTGTCTCTACTCATTGCTTAATTTTCAGCGCTGTAGCTCTTTCTTGCTTCTACAACAGCTGGATCAAGGACCTGGGCATGCATTCGAACTGGTCGACTGTGTGCAACTATTTTTGTGACAAGATTTTTTTCCGTCTTGCTCTGTCCTCCTCACACAAGCTACATCACTTTGTTGATGAATATGGCATCGTCCTTTGAGACTTGGATCACGGCTAAATTCTTTTCCACCCTGCTTTTGCTCTCTGCTCTTCTCGGGTCTGCATTCACGACCAATCGGTACAAAACGAGAAGCGGCTTTCGAGGATCGGGGACGTTTTTGAACGGCATTCTTGAATGGCGAAGAGAAAGCGAGCTTCCCGCAAATGATATATGTTTACTACCTTTTCCGACTGTCGAAGCGTTAGTCCCTGGTCAATCTACAACCATCATCTTGAAAGAAGGACGCTTCTTCGATCTAGTTGATGATGCCATTGAAAACCACTGTTCCATCATCGGAATGGTCCTGATGGGCGATGATGGGATTATCCTGGACGGTATGCCTTTATGCGAGATTGTCAACATGGAAATCTTCCCTGGTTTTCGCGGCAAAGTGACTGCCGAAATCACTCTTGAATCGGTTGGTAGGGCCAGAATTATCGAACTGACCCAGCTTAAGCCGACAATGATTGGAAAGTGTGTAGAAATAGTAGATGACCCACCAAGCAAAAGTGGGGATTATTTGAATACTTCACGAGATCTAGCCCGGAGATTGGAGGAAACCCTCAAGGCAATGCCCGATAGCTGCTACTACGATTCCTACAGTGCTGCACATAGCCTGGCCCTCAGAGTGTTGGCTGACGATGAAACGAACATAGGAGAGGCAGAAGAACTAGCAGCAGCAAGTTGGGCCATAATAGCTTGCTTGCAGCCTGAGAGACGTTCTTCTGTAGCTCCAAAAGCGGTAGCGACTACAGACCTTTTGGAAAGGTTTCAGCTTGGGGCCAAAGCAATTCTTGAAGAGCAAATACGATTATCTCAATCAGAACCACCATTTTCAGGCGGTGGGTTGTTTCTTGATGGTCTCGAATCAGATACCTCCATATTCGAGTAGTAAGACGAATAGGAATCGGCGTGCTCAAATAGTGTACCGTATTTAAAAACTCAGTTCGCATTTTCTTTCATTCATTTGTGGCTTCTTTATCCCTCAACCATAGGCTAACATGTCAACACCATCAACCTGGTTAGTGATTGACAAGATTTAGTCCGTTTAGTCATCTCATCGTCTGTCCGCGTTTCCCTCCTGCTCGCCACTAATTTTGCTTATTTGATCGTTGGAGATTTCTCGAATTTCTTTTTCTTCCAGTGCTTCAAACCAATAGAGCAGCAAATTGCTATTCAGAACGCATCAACAACATGGGGAAACGGAGTAACAGATCGAAGATACCGTTGGAAGAGGAAGTAGCCGCCCTCAACGCTCGTATCGAGTCTGAGACTCCAGCACGAGGAACAATTCCGTCATCAAAGAACTCTGTTGTCGCCTTTGGGTCCTTGCCTCTTTCTCAGTCGACACTCCAAGGACTGGAATTCAATGCGTATACTAACATGACAGCAATCCAATCGGCTTCTATTCCACATGCGCTAGCAGGAAGAGATATCTTAGGAGCAGCTAAAACGGGTTCAGGCAAGACGTTGGCTTTCTTGGTTCCCTTGTTGGAAAAGCTTTACAGACAAGGCTGGACGACACAAGACGGAGTCGGTGCTATAGTTTTGTCTCCCACACGGGAGCTTGCGGGCCAAACATTTGCAGTGTTAAGAAAGATTGGGAAATATCATTCATTTACTGTGGGATTGCTAATGGGAGGTAGGAATAAAAACCGCCGAGAGCACAATGATTTTCTAGCCGAGCAACAATCCGTTCCAAGGACCAATATTTTGATTTGCACTCCAGGGAGGCTTCTGCAGCACTTGGAACAAACTCCATATATGAGTGTGGATGCGCTGCAAATGCTTGTGCTCGACGAGGCAGATCGGATTCTAGATTTGGGTTTCCGAGAGCAGCTCCTCAGAATACTTGACTATCTGCCTGGGGGTGAACGTCAGACACTCCTTTTCAGCGCCACACAAACAAAGGACGTAAAACACCTTGCCACCTTGAGCATTAATCGGAAAACAGTTGAATATGTGGGTGTCCATGACCAAGATACCGAGACCACTCCAAACCTGCTATCCCAGGCCTACGTATTGGTACCTGTTGAACACAAACTGAATTGTGTCTTCAGTTTCTTGAAATCACACCTAAAGAGCAAGACGATCGTCTTCTTGGCATCCTGCTCACAAGTGCGTTATACTTGGGATTTATTCTGCAGACTGCGACCTGGCTTGAGTATCCTTGCAATCCACGGCAAGCTGTCACAACCGAAGCGGTTGCAAGTGTACGACAAGTTTTCTACTACGCCACACTGTGTGCTGTTTGCAACAGATGTTGCTTCGCGTGGTCTTGATTTTCCGAACGTTGATTGGGTTATTCAAGCAGATGCACCCGAAGATGCAGACATGTACGTGCATAGAGTGGGTAGAACAGCTCGATTTCGAAACAAAGGACAGGCATTGCTCTTGCTGGACCCTTTGGAAGAGAAGAGCGTTGTCCAAAACTTCAATCTCAAGGCTCCGCTAAAGAAAAAATCTATTAATCCAACGAAAACAATGGTGGTGAGTCAGAGGGCAGCCTCTCTAGTTGCTGAGCACGCGTCTCTTCATCAGTTGGCAAAGAAGGCTTTCCTATCCTACGTCCGATCGGTGGCATTGCTGCCAAAGAACGTTTGGGGCGATTTCAATGTCAAGGAATTGAATCTGGAGGCGTACGCTTTGTCTCTGGGTCTTGCGACATTGCCAAATTTGGATTTTTTGAAAAAAGTATCCAACCGAGAAGGTGTGCGGGAGGCAAAGAATGTCAATCGCAAGCTGCAAAAGCTGAAGGAGCAAATTCGACTCGAAAAGGAGAAGAAGAAAAGCAAAAAAGAGCAAAAGCAGAAACGCAAGGCTGGGGATGAAGAAGATGACGATTTGTTAGTTGTCAAAGCACGGCATGAATACTCAACAACAGGAGCTAGCGATGATGAACTGGCGTTTAGAGAAGTTCGTAAGCCGAAGAAAATTCGCATCGATGGAAGCAATTCTGCTATCAGCAAGCATATGAAATTTGACGACGATGGCAGAATGGAACCGAGATTGCTGGTGCCCAACGACGATGATAAGCACGAACTGCTCGATGAGGCTGTTATCGAAGAAGCCAATGAGTCGTACATGCAGCAAGTCCAGCAACGATTGGAGAAGACTAAAGACTTGGACAAGAAAGAGGAACGAGAGAGAATTCGTTCGAAGCATAAAAAGCAGAAAATTAAAGCAAAGGCTGCAATGGAGGAGGAAGGACCCGCTACTGCTATCTTGGGAACGAATGCGGACGACGGCGAAAGTTCGTCTTCGTCATCAGACACTTCTGTTGACAGTGACAGCACTGATTCTTCGTCTAGCGATGAGGATGAAGTTGATGTTGCTGCGAACGAAGATTTGGCGCTGTCTTTGATCAGAGGAAGTGCGTAGCTATCTACATAACTCCTAAGAACCATTCAGCAGTATGACTACCCATGCAACATCATTCGCAGCAAACTCTTGTTCCTTTTCTTTGGGCATACTTCCCACAGCTCAATCATGTAAGCAAACTAGACTTGGTAAAATAATGCCGATTCAAACGAATATCTATACTTTAGTTAGAAAGCGTCAACATGGTTCGACTGCGTTTAGTCAATTTCCTCAATGGTTGGGCCGCCAGCTGGATCATCGTAGCCACCGCCGCCCATATCACCGGCAGGAGCACCGCCCATATCTGGCATGGGACCTCCAGGCATACCACCTGGCATACCTCCGGCTCCTCCAGCCATGCGTTGAAGAATGGGCATGGCAACTCCTTCCAATGACTTTTGCTTCTCTTCATATTCCTCCTTCTCGGCAGATGGGTTAGCATCCAACCAGCTGATGGTCTCTTCAATGGTGGCATCAAGCTGAGCCTTCTCGTCTTCAGGGATCTTTCCAGCAACTTCCTCGGAACTGATGGAGCTCTTCAAAGAGTAGCAGTAGTTCTCAAGACCATTCTTGGCCTCGATACGGTTTCTGTTGGCATCATCCTCAGCCTTGAACTTCTCAGCTTCAGAAACCATGCGCTCAATCTCATCTTGAGACAAACGTCCCTTATCGTTGGTAATGGTAATCTTGTTCTCCTTTCCAGTAGACTTCTCAAGGGCAGAAACATTCAAGATACCATTGGCATCGATATCAAAGCAGACATCAATTTGGGGTTGTCCACGAGGCATGGGTGGGATTCCATCAAGGTTGAACTTTCCGAGCAAGTTGTTGTCCTTGGTCATGGAACGTTCTCCCTCAAATACCTGGATCAAAACACCGGGCTGGTTATCAGCGTAGGTGGAGAAAGTCTGCGTCTTCTTGGCGGGAACAGTGGTGTTACGCTTGATAAGAGTAGTCATGACACCTCCAGCAGTCTCCAAACCAAGGGAAAGTGGTGTGACATCAAGAAGAAGGAGCTCAGAAAGCTTCTCAGACTTATCGGCACCAGACAAGATAGCAGCTTGGACGGTAGCACCATAAGCGACGGCTTCATCGGGGTTGATAGACTTGCAGGGTTCTTGTCCGTTGAAGAATTCAGTAAGAAGAGATTGAATCTTGGGGATACGGGTGGAACCTCCAACGAGCACGACCTCGTCAACTTGGTTCTTGGCGATCTTGGCATCTCTCAAGACCTTCTCGCAAGGTTCCATGCACTTCTTGAAGTAGTCCATGCACAGATCCTCGAAACGGGCACGAGTGATGGTGGAGTTGAAGTCAACACCATCGAACAAGGAGTCAATCTCAATGTGTGCCTGAGTGGAAGAAGAAAGTGTACGCTTTGCACGTTCGCATGCAGTACGAAGACGACGGAGCGAACGTTGGTTCTCAGACATATCCTTTCGGTGACGACGCTTGAAATCTTGCAAGAAGTAATCAACCATTCTGTTGTCGAAATCTTCTCCACCCAAGTGAGTATCCCCAGCAGTGGCCTTCACCTCAAAGATTCCCTCTTCGATGGTCAGCAAGGAAACATCAAAGGTACCTCCACCAAGATCGAAAATCAACACATTCTTTTCTTCACCCTTTTGGTCAAGACCGTAGGCAATGGCAGCAGCGGTGGGTTCGTTGATGATACGAAGGACGTTGAGACCGGAAATGGCTCCAGCATCCTTTGTGGCTTGACGCTGAGAGTCATTGAAGTAGGCAGGAACCGTGATGACGGCATTCTTGACTTCCTTTCCAAGATAGGCTTCAGCAATATCACGCATTTTGACGAGAACCATGGAACTGATTTCCTCGGCCTTGAATTGCTTTCTCTCTCCCTTGTATTCGACCTCAATGATTGGGGTTCCACCAGGTCCAGAGACAACAGTGAAAGGCCAGTGCTTCATATCAGCTTGGACAGAAGGATCAGTGAACTTTCGTCCAATCAAACGCTTCGCATCAAAAACAGTGTTCTGGGAGTTCATTGCGGCTTGAGACTTGGCAGCATCTCCAATAAGACGTTCCGTCTCAGTGAATGCAACATAAGAGGGGGTTGTGCGGTTACCCTGGTCATTGGCAATGATTTCGACACGATCATTTTGCCAGACACCAACGCAAGAGTATGTGGTACCAAGATCGATACCGACGGATTCACCGGTTACAGCTGTAAATGGTAAAACAGAAGGGCACAAGTGAGTCAATGATCTTGGTAGAGGAAGGCAAAAGCGATTTTGACAAATGAAGAAAAAACAACTCATGGTCAACTTTCCAACAGACAAACCATGAGATTAGCTTTCCTCATTCCGAAGCTTCATGTCAACTTACCAGACATTGTATTCTATTTCGTTTCTTTGTGGTTTACTATTTTCTCAATGAAAAATATTATGCGATAGTCAGAAACCACTTTAGTTTGAACAAATCGCTCGTCCACGGACCAACTATTTCTGCTGTACTATTTCGTAGACTTTTTACGCAAAAACAGACAACGCTCGATCGAAACAGATGGAAAAAAGATGGGCGTGGCGTGCGTGGAATATCAATGGCGGGTGGTAGTTTGATAGGTCCAATCCCGCGATGCGAAAGCACGATTTGCCCATTTTTCGTAGAAACTCGAATGCACGGTACATGACGGTCGTCGTACTTGCTTGCGAGATGATTCGTGGTTGCCCTCGAATCCGCATATGTACGTACGTGGTTGCTAGAAAACTGGCGGGAACCTAAACCTACATTGTTGCCCCCGCATTTTCATGTCCCCCAGACTACTCCCCAGAGCATCAGTTCGGGATACAACAGCAAAAGTGTGAGGTTGCCAAACAATTGTTGCCGTTGTGGTCCATGCCTGTGAGTCAGCAAAGCAAACCACCACCCGGCCATGTCACTTCCCTCAGATGGTCCCGGCCAGCCGTCGGTCAACTTATCTTTGCCAGAGTCGAGACCTCGGCCGGCGGGATCACCAATGTCGATCTACGAAACTGTCATGTCTCGAAAACTACCTCCACCAGAAACTCATTATTCTCCGGAAGCAGCGTTACATAGACCGATTCCACTGGACGATGAAAACAACGATTTCAGTTTGGGTCATCTGACACGTAGAGCTCTACCCTTCTTCATGCCATGGAATCTTACGGCTGGACCATCCGACCTGCCTCCTGATTTTTCTTGGCTGTCGAACAGTTGCGGTGGCAAGGCCGCCATTGGTGTCTTTGGTGGAGGTGTCATGGGGCTGTTGATGGGTGTCTTCCTTGGTGCCATGTCCGATTCCACACCACCGGTGCAAGTGATTGCCGGAAAGGAAGTGCCCCAAGCACCTTTGCGAGAACAGGTGAAGGTTACGTTTCGAGCAACGGCAGAAAAGTCCTTGTACTGGTGCCGCAACTTTGCCTTTATTACTGGAGTATTTGGAGGATCCGAATGTTTAGTCGAGAAGTTTCGAGGGAAACACGATTTATGGAATTCCGTCGCAAGCGGGTGCATTACTGGGGCCGCATTGCAGGCAAAGCAAGGACCTCAGGCTGCGGCCATTGGATGTGGCGGTTTTGCTGCTTTTTCTCTTGTGATCGACTCGTTCATGGGACACTAGATAGTTTCTTATTGCTATTAAATCGGTACTGGACAGCCGCAAGATGCACAATGAGGTTTTTTATTTTATTTCTTTTTCAACCTACACGATACTATTTGTGGGAAATAACACCCCCGAAAGACATTGCTTACAATATAGAGAAATAAGTCCCTTAGTCATGGTCGTCTATATTAAAAATCAGTGAACATTGCCTGTTGCGCCGCCGACAGATGAGGCTTATTGGACGGAGGTTCGTTCTCCATATGTCTGTAGGAATCGAAGTGCGATGCATCCAGTGGATCCTTAATGCGAGGGACCCATGGGGCAGGAATGTGTTTCACCAACAACTTTTCAACGTCGATAACATTGAACCAATAGTGGTCGCGAATATCCATGTCTCCACGCGCAAGACATCCGAAACGATTGGCCTGGCGCCGCACGATCAAACGTTGAATCAAGTCTTGTGCAGGCTCACTGACCATACCACCTGGTGGGAAGGAGTATTTTACCTGAACAATTCGCTTAAAAAGACTGACTTGGTCGGTTCCATAAGAATAGAATGGAGAACGCCCGACTAGCATTTCGTAGATCAACACACCGAAAGCCCAGTAGTCAACTCCCTTGTCGTGACCCTTCGACAGAATAATTTCAGGGGCAAGATACTCTGGAGTACCACACAAAGTGTAAGTCTTATCTGTGACAATCTTGGCAAATCCAAGATCCACAAGAACACAGTAACCCTTAGAATCAATGAGAATATTCTCAGGCTTCAAATCACGATAGCAGATGCCTCTGTAGTGAAGATGACTTAAGGATTCAAGAATACATGCGGCATAGAAACGCGAGTTACCGTTGGGAATACCATCACGAGTTTCTGTGTGGATGACAGAAAAGAGTTCTCCGCCTTGAACAAGCTCAATGAGCATGAACAGATGGCGTTCATCTTGGAATGTAGCGACAAGATTGACAACGAAGGGGTGGTCGATGGAGGCCATGATGTTCTTTTCTCGAAGTACACCCTCCACTTGGTGATGACCAATAATTTCTCTCTTGCTCAGCTGCTTGAGAGCATATGGTGTTCCTGTTCTCTTGTGACTGACAAGCCAGACCTTTCCGAACGTACCAACACCTAGAATGCGGAACTTAACAAGATCCTTGTACCGGATAGACTTGTTCAAAGAGTGGTTCATAAAGTTGAGTGGCTGTCCGAGTCTTTTGATGTTGCCAATGACGGCTTCAATATCTTTTCTGGTCAAGACACCGCATTCCGTATCTGCTTGTACGGTAATCGTGTGCTTGCTGGGAGAACCAGCCTCAACCTTCAGCCAGTTTTCGCCAAAGTAATCGGCGTCCATCAATGTGTTGATTTGGCCACTGGAGCTTGCAATTACGACACGACCTTCGCGGATAATGTAAAGATTGGGCTCGAACGGCTTGCCTTCTTCTGCAAGAACAGTTCCGGCGGGGAATGATCGTTCGATCAGCATGTCTGTCAGACGAGCCATCTCAAAGGGTTGGAATTGAGAGTTGGCGAAGACCGGGACACCTTCGAGAGTTCGCTTCTTCATGGCGTGGTCAATAAGACCCTGAAGAGGACCAAGAACCTTCTCAAAGGTTTCACGGGAAAGACACAGCGTTGTACAGTTCGTGATGGCAGTGACGTTTGCAGAACGAGCATCACCAGTAAGGAGGGCGCGTTCACCGAAGTAGTCACCTTGGCCAAGTTCTTGATCGATGTATTGACTATCTCCGAAGCCGATATCGTGAACTTTAACCTTTCCTTCTCTCATGATGTAGAAAACTTCACCGACATCTCCCTTGTTGATGATCCGTTCGCCTTCAGGAAAGGTGACAGAAGTAAGAGCATCCGAGATACGGATAAGATTGGATTCGTCGAGCTCGGCAAGGAAGGGGACCTTTCGGAGCACATCGTGAATATCCTTTTGCTGGCTTGCAGTGTTGTTGGCAAGCATATAACGGAAAGTTCGTTGATCGACTTTCCACAATCGGCACGTCGTATTGGCCAAACACGTTGCGGCACGAGGACAGTTGTAAAGCAAAGCAAGCTCTCCGAAAGACCCTCCACGTCCACATGCTCCTACATGGTTCCCATCCACTGCGAAGCTGACATGACCGTCATCTACAACATAAAAATAGTCCCCAACATTTCCCTGTTTGATGATGACTGTCCCTGCTGGAACAGTCTCCATGACCATGGCATCAATCAAAAGCCTGCGTTCCTTCCCCGAAAGAGAGGCGAAAATAAAGTTATCCACTAAACTGGTATCAATAAATTGGATTGATGTATCAGACTTAGGGAAATAGGGGGTCTCAAAATGCTCAGTCAAATCAATCTTTTGAGCAAAAATATTCTGCCCACGCTTGGCTCGAGAGTGTGTATTGATCTCAGCTTCGCGCTTAACGGATTGATTATCCGTTTGCATGTCCTGAGGAGAACTGGTCCCATTGCTGCGATCACTAGTGCGTGTAGGGGGCTGAAGACGACAGAGGAGCAACAAGTGTTAGAAACAACATTCCTTACCGTCATAATGAGGGTGTAGCCCGACAACACAGTACGGAAAAGACGTAGGAAGCTACTGCGCACGGAAACTGCTGCAGCCCCAATATCATCTCTCAGATATCAGGACAAACGAAATACTGCTATCGGAACTTGCCGTTTGTTGCACTGGAGGGGATTCCTCCTCCCGAGTAGCCTTCTTGGACGACTTCTTCTTGAAGAGAGAAAGACCCTTCATCTTTTGTCTAGCATGCGATGACTCGATAGACATGAATGAAGCTAGTTTTCGTCTTTCATCCCTCTTTCATCATGCGGAGCGCCGCTTAGTTGTTGCCGGCGCGGCTACGGAGGCCGGTTACGCAAAAGTCATCGTTATGTTGGTCAAAGTGCCAATGAAAATTTCGAAGTGAATCTGCACGAAGAATTCGTATCGCATGTACTGACCAGATTTCGTTTTGGCAGCAAACGGAAGTCGCTGTTCTTGGGAAGGGTTTTAACGCTTTTCGAGAGGTTTGGAAGATACGATCCCAGCTCTGGCACAAACGGAAAACGTTTTACCAGCAAAATGAGGCTTTAAAAACGAAGGGTCATTCCAATGGACTAAAAAGCCGGGCGACAATAGGGGAGTTCATTTGGGGGACATTGTCGAAACCCTGCCGGCTCACCAGTCGCTCCTTTGTTGCTGAATCAGCTACTATGATATCGCTAAATCCAGGCAACATGCAATGACAGGGCTTCAGCGACATCCTCTTTTTCTTGATTATTCAAGAGTCCTCTTTCAATGCTGTCATGGAAACATTAACTAGAAAACCCAAGAGTGCAAACTACGCTACCTTTACTGGAGGTGCAATTTTCGGCTTCGCTGTTATAAGGTCAATGACGGAAACCGCTTCGGAAACTCGTAAGGCTGGAAAGATATTCACGTCTTCTATGGTGATGAGGCGCACATCTCAGACGCATCGGATATTCCAACTCCTTATCTAGCAGCGAATCAGTGGTTCAGCCAATTCCGACAGGATTAGATAGTAGCAAAGCTATTTCACGGAAAAAGGAATGGATACTTCGTGGACTTAGCTGCTAAAGATGCTGTTAGAATTTCGAATACGTATGCATTGGAGACGTTTTTTGGCTGGAATGGTATTTGTCTGGAACTGAATTCCGTTTATTGGGGTGGGCTGGCATATCGCAAGTGTCATGTGGTGGCAGCTGTGGTGGGCAACAAATCTATGGACGAAGTTCAATTCAACTTCCCACAGTCGAAGGCTCCCACAGGCGGAATACAGTTCAGCGTCGGTACACCGTAACCATGGCAGAAATCTTCCAGAAATTTCGTGTCCCAAAGGTAATAGACTACCTGAGTCTTGATGTGGAGGGAGCGGAAGACCTCGTCATGGCATCTTTTCCCTTTGCAGACTATCGATTCAACATCTTAACAGTAGAACGATCCAGCAAGGACCTGGCTCAACTGCTGGTTTCGCATGGTTATGCTCTACAAAAAATCTTGAGAGCAAGGACAGAGACATTGTGGATACATTCAACGATTCTGGATGACCTTGACCTAACGGCATTGGCAATTAACTCACAGAATTACAAGTACCGTGAGAACACGGGCGCCACAAGGATAGCCCCTGAAGAGTTGAATACAGAATAACGTCGGTAGTCTTGATACCAAAATAGATTCGTTGAAATGCTTATGTTGATTTATTTGAATCCAAACGTCTCCGGCTACTAAATACGTTGTTAAAGATCTAATGTTTATTGCAAGGATAACACGACAGAGACCAAAAGTCCGAGTGCTACATATGGAAGAGAGGCAGCATCACTTGCGTCGTCACTACTCGTTGCAGGAGGCACTGTTGGGGAGTCGGCTGGTGGGTCAGTTGGGGAGTCAGCTGGTGGGTCAGTTGGCCCGTCGTCAGAAATGGGAGTGCACGGAGTTCCCATTGGTTTCAGAGGAGCAGATGGGTCTTCACAAATCGGAGGGCTGGGAATAGAACTATCCACATGGCGTAAGAACATCAAGGTGTGTGGAATCGGATTTTTCGGGTTCTCGTTGCCGACAATGAGGCAGAAGTCCTGCAAGATGGCGTCTATCAAGGAAAGTGGTAAGATTAATAAGTCCACAGCACTCTATAACACAACGAAAAATAGCTTCGTCAACGTACCTGGCTCGGCCAGGCGCTGTTCGAACCAACTATTCTGGCCAGCGCCTTCAGTGTCATAGACTTCATTATTCTGAACAGAAACAAAGTCTTGCAACTCGTCTTTGAACTTGGAATACACCACGCTATCCACATCAGGACTTGAATAAATCCAGTGATCAGCATTTTTTCCATGCTCGACAAACTCTTGTGTAGTCATGTAAAAAGTACCGCACTTGGTGGTAGCGTTGACGCTTCCTTCTTCGGAGGTGAGAAGCTCTGCACCGCATGCCTCAGCAAACTCACAGTAGTACTCTGGGCACGTTCTGGCAACACTCCAGCCTCCACAGTATTCACTCCACGATCCCCAGAGAACGGTGGGCTTCTTCTCCGCATCCGTAGCTAGCAACCCGGCGTTTTCTTCAACGCACTCGTAATCAGTTTTGGTCTCTTCGAAGATTGCATTTGCTTCACTTTCAAGATTGAAGAAAAGGGCAAAGAACTTTATCCACTCAAAAACCGCAAGATTATAGTCCTCTGCAAACTCAGATATCTGAATTAAAGAGGTGAAAGCGAGCGACCCTCCCCCGACGAAAAAGGGAAGGTCCAGATCAAGACCTGCAGCTTCAATCGCGGTTTGGTTTGAAGCATCCGTCGAAGTCAAGAACTCAACCTTACCATCGTCCGCCAGTTCTTTAAGGCATGAAGAGAACAGGTAACTGGCACTGCCCACCATGGCTGTGATGTTCGTACGCTTGCCAAGAAGCTCGATGAAGGGAATCATAGGCGTTGAAGTCAAACCAAAGTTGCCGATTGGAACAGGAATGACATAATCGTGTTGATCGACCTGATCTTGTGGGAGATCGGTTCCACACTGGTACAAGAGGTACGTCTTGTTTGCATACAAGTTTGAGACAATCTTGTATGAGTTCTCATAGGCCACATTCCAATATTGAGATTCCTGTGGTTCTGCCTTGTCCGGAAAGTAATCAGTGCCTTCGTCAAAAGAAGTCACACAGGATTGCGAATTAGCCTCTGCAAAAGGGAGAGAGAGAGCAACGAATAGGACTTTTGCGGGAATCTTCATGACTTTCAATGGATTATTAGGATACTTTGAGTAGACAGTCGTATACCGTTGCTCCCAATTTTGTGAGCTGTAAGATATGGATCATCAAAAAAATCGGTACTTACGAGCTAGTATAAAAGATATGGAAATGATCGGCTACAGCCTACAGAATCCATATGATTTATGGTGACGTTTCAGGCTTCGCTTTGTGGCCACATTTGGAGGAGTCGATGATTCCTTTGGAGAATCAGATAGTACTAGAAAGCACGTGAAGCAAGGAATTCTAATGATTAGGAGCCCGAAGCACGTTCTTCGGATGAAAGATTTGGTTGGGTCGAGCTGCAAGATGACACACCACACAAAGAGGCATTACAAAAGATAGAAATCCACGCTTCAGCGGTGTCCACGTACTTGTCGCAGCGACACGACATCAAGCTTCCAAGCACGTTCTTCGGAAGAAAAAAATGCACAAGAAGCAATCTAGGAAGGGAACAACCTTCACTATTTGTCTCCAATAATCAAAAGATCTTGCTGCCAACGATCAAAGAATAGAAACAATATGATTAGACTATGAAGGGTCTGCAAACTGACTCTAGTGACTTATCTATGCTATCAACGCAAATCACGATTCGAATGGTCTCGCTTTATCAGAGACCCCTCAAATCCTTCGGAACGGAACAAAGTGATGGACATTTTATCAGAATCTGGATACATTTCACCATGTGTCAAAATGATCGACTTACTCTCCAAAATAATCAGGTTCAGTGACAGAATGTGAATCGAGAAATAAGAGGTCCTTGTAGGTCGCAAGAGTCCACAATTCAGCAGGAACTGTTTCTTCGGCTAGGTCACAAACAGCGCGTATTTCAATCATACTTTCGAGACGCAGAACCCGGGCGAGTTCAGCCTTCGCCTGGGAACTTGTCGCTTCGTGAATACCGGAAAGACCTTCCTTCAGAGTTTGAACTCCTGCCTCCAAGTCGGCGACAGGCCCTTCACCAGCAGCTTTCACAGAAGGAATGACATGTTGGTTGATCATATCGATCATAGTCAAGGCTTCCATTTCTACGGTACCGGTGTAGTGATCGTAAAGGACTTGCTGGCGAGCTGTCAGCTCAGCTGCCTTGAAAACTCCCATTTTATCGAAAAGAGCAACGTTCTTCTCCGATGTCAGAGTAGAAATAGCCTCGACACCGGAATCAATACGCCAAACACCTCTTTTCGTTAGAATTTCTTGGTTTTCAAGAGAGTAGTTGTCTCCGTTAAAAATGACCTTCCAGTGTTTCTTTAGAGATTCACGAGCCACATCAGCGGCATTTTCTCCAGCCTCTATACGATCTGCAAACTCGCCAAACTTCTCAGCAGCAATTGTATTCAGTACAGTATTGACTAATGAGACGTTTTGAGAAGACCCAACTGCTCGAAACTCAAACCGTGAACCTCCATATGGGAAAGGCGACGTACGGTTGCGATCCTCCGCAGGGACCTGAAAGGGAAGAACTTCCATTGTTCCAAGATCAAGCGTTTTCTTTTGGGGCTCATATTTGTGTGTATTTCCATTCATGAACGATTCAAGATAGTTTGTCATATCGTCACCAAGGTAGGTAGAAATAATAGCTGGTGGGGCTTCACATGCGCCAAGCCTGAAATCATTGCCAGGAGAGGCAATTGCCATGCGCATCAGGTCACCATAATCATCGACAGCGGCAACTATTGCTGCCATGATAATAGGAAACGCCTCTTCGTTTCCGCTGGCATTGAGGACATCGTCGGGATCGAGAGCATTAATACCATCACAGGTAGCAATCGACCAGTTATTGTGCTTTCCACTTCCATTGACATCACTGAAGGGCTTCTCTTGGAGAAGAGCAGAAAGCCCGTGTTTCGCTGCGGTCTCTTCGATGATTTGCATTACCATTACATTCTGATCGATCTGAGATGTATTGTTTCCATAGAGAGGAGCAAACTCAAATTGATTGGGAGCAACCTCACGATGCCGCGTTTTTAGTGGAATACCCAAGCGCCATGCTTCGTCTTGGATTTCTTGCATACATGCCAAAGCTGCAGTGGCGCTCGAAAGAGGTGCCATATAGTGATCACACATTTCTTGTCCTCTGGGAGCATTCTTCCCCATGATGGTGCGACCAGTGAGCTGTAAATCGGGACGCCGATAGTAATGTTCACGAGGGATGAGGAATAGCTCCTGTTCGAGACCAATATTGCTCTGGACGCCCTTGGAGGCATCGATGCCTAAAAGGTTGAACAGACGGCTACCTTCTCTGGATAGTGCAGTATTGGACCTAAGAACTGGTGTTTTTTCATCCAGTGCGTCACCGTTGTAGGAAACGAAAGCAGAAGGGATGAATATTGTGTCACCACGACAAAAAATTGGGGATGAAGTGTCGACCGCTAGGTAGCCCCCTGCTTGGTGCGTGGCGCGAAGACCACCGTTGGGGAACGAAGAACCATCAGTTTCTCCCTTGACAAGATTCTTGCCCTTGAAGTCCTGAGCGACTTCATTGTTCGCGTCAAACTTCATCATCATATTATGCACTTGTCCAGTCAAACCGTGACGAACCCCACTTGCACCCATTGGTTGGAACCAGTGACAATAGACGTTCGCGCCGCGATCGATGGCCCTGAAGAAAAAGGAGCAGGTGCATTAGCAGAAGTACTAAAATCAAATGCGAACGACACAAGCTCACTCACCAGTCGAAAACTGCATTAGCAACAGTATCGGCGTCCTTTGCAACCCATTGTGCATTTTTCAATAGTTCTTTGCTAGCTCCATGCTTCTTGAGATATTCGTCAGCAACTTTTCCAGAAAAAACATTCTTTCCGAAATCTTCGTATGCCGCAAGAGACGCCATACCCCGCGACCCTACGAGTCGCAGGGCTGCTTTATGATGGCGTACAGCTTCCTTCAGGGTGAACATAGCGCTTGCAGAAAACTCAGAAAATGGCTCTCGCTTTGTGAGCTTGAACCTTTTCAAACTATGTGTGGTTGGTGGGCAGCAGAATTCCGGTACCACCACAGATTCGCGGTCGGAAGATCTCGCAGGCCTTTGATTACTTTTTCGTGATGACGATCGAGAATTTCGGGTGCTGGACGAACAGTAGAAGTATTGTCCGATTTGCGAGTCCCGTCACACGTCCGCATGGACCGGATGTCTGTCATTTTCCCTTTCAGGTTTTACAATTTCGATTGTCCCATCACAATCACTACTCCCACTACAGCACTGTAAAGGATACTCTCGTTATTTTAAGAAGCTATGAACTGCTGTGACACCGGCATCATATGTTTTCAGACTCCATGGAAAAGTGTATTGTATTGAAAGGTCAATCATCTCGAATCACAGTAGCCAGTCTCTTTAAGCTTTGGCGGGCTTCCTTTTCCAAATTTGTCACGATTTCAAACGCGGGCAATATGGAGTCTATCGTAGCAGCGCCTTTGCCGCTAAATACGCAGTCTATATCCAAGTCATTGTTAGCGCTTCCGACCTTGAATTCTTCAATGGTTTTTCCTCCTTCAGGTGTTTCGAGCAGCTTCTCCAAGTCCACTATTCTCTCATCCCACATCTCTGTGATCCGATTTCTTTGAGCGCCAGATGAATCATAGGGCTTTGGCCACATAGTCTTCCTGTATGAATTCCAAATTGTATCAAAAACCTGCGTCCGAACAACCTGGTCCGCGTTCGTAGTCTCCACTATGGCATCCTTGTAGACTGACCCACCCTTTGCTTCTTCGGAGGCCCACAACCTAGTTCCCAAAACAACACCATCCGCTCCAAGACAAAGTGCTGCAGCAAGTCCATCTCCATCCACAATGCCTCCCGCTGCCAATACCGGAATTTTTCCATTTGCTCTTTTCACTAGTCGCGACGTCAACGACAAAGTGCCACAACCAAATTCCCTTCTTAACCCATGACCCCCAGCTTCAGTTCCCTGCGCAACCAAGCAATCCACCCCTGCTGCCAATGCTTCCACACCATCATGTTCACACCCCACTTGTGCTACTACTTTGCATCCATACGAATGTGCCACCTGAACAACGCTGGTAGACTTTCCATTCTGTTCTTTGAATGATATAGCTGGTGCGAAGAACTGTACCACCTTCGGTTGA
Source organism: Cylindrotheca fusiformis (assembly GCA_019693525.1). Lineage (NCBI taxonomy): Eukaryota > Bacillariophyta > Bacillariophyceae > Bacillariales > Bacillariaceae > Cylindrotheca > Cylindrotheca fusiformis. The sequence goes on along the minus strand of JAAMXS010001322.1, from coordinate 33,765 downwards.
AAGCCTTCAAGTACATTTTCAAACAGATTCCATCCTTGCTCGCTCGCGAACGTGCTGTGGCCAATAAATCCAATGCACAGAGGAAGATCATGAGTCCCAGCTGTTTCTTCGAAAATCTTGATCTCGCGTTCTAAACTGTGCAAAGATTCAATACTGTTTAAGTGACCCGCCGCAACAAAGCCGAGCCCACCAGCTCTACATGTTTCAGCAGCCAACCGACCACCTGAGACCCCTTTTTCGACAAAGACAATGGAGGCAAACGAAAGAAAGACACATGAGCCCATCTCAATAAGAACTGCAACGAAGCAAGCTCTTGCTTCCATCCATGTCATGCAGTCACATACCAGCCATAGGAGCTCCCATGATCGGAAGGCGACAAGGAAACGACCGTGTCAAGCCCGTGTTCCACTTCATGTCACGGGTTGAACTGGAGGAAAAGTGATCAGCAGCAGAATGGCAGCCTTTTTCTTCCTTCATCGTTGGAAGAACAGAAGAGGGATTTTGAATGTCACGCACGCGATAAATCTGGATTCTTCCTTGTTTTTCGATCGACAAGTTTTGATTTGATCCAAGCTGGGTTGGCCGGCGTGCTGAGTTTTCAATTCAAAAAAAAAAGAACACGTTGATGTGAGAAAACATCAAAAGGAACACCAACTGCATTTCTATTTCCAGCAACAATGGCGATGACGAGAGTTCAGTCCCTCCTACTTCTGTTCACCGGCCTCTTGAGTTGCTGCCATGCTGACTCGCAACTCCAAAACTCAAGTTTTACTAGCAAGGACCAGTGCGGCATCTGGATTGGAATGTCGACGATTCCAGGAGCTGGTATTGGGATGTACGCAGGCAAAGACTTTCGTAGGGGGGACGTATTGCTCCCAGTAGGTGACCTCATAATCCCTATTGTGGATTTATGGAGGAGATACACAAACTTTTTTCTGTGGGACGAGTATACGTGGAAATCTCATTCTGGCTTTGTAGGGTCGACGAAAATGGGGGCAAAGGACATTGATGTGGCATCTCCTGGGTTCGGAGCTTCAATCAACTCGATCATGGATTTTGTCAATGTATATGAAGAGGATACTTCGCAATATAGTGTTCCTGATAATCTACATCGATTGAAAGACCCAGAGGCGGGTGCTTTTACATACCATCACAGTCGAATGTCTTACGCAGATGTAGATATCCGAGCCGGTGAAGAGCTCTTCAATGACTATGGAGATCAATGGTACGATATGCAACCCACAGATTAGGTTTATTATCTCGCTTCATTCTGGGACTAAATATTTGCGTTTGTCACAGGTTCACGGGGCGGGTGAAAAAACTCGGAATTATTCCCGTTACCAATGATCATGCCAAGGCAGAGAAACTGTACAGGAGTTTTGCAGATAAACTGCTATCCAAATACGAAAAGACAAAATATTCTTCAGTGATTCATGATATGTGGGATGCATTTGTTATTGATCCAAACAATTTCTGGAAGTCTAGCGTCTTTGCGGCGTTACCTCCCAAGGAGGACTATCAGGAGATGGAGCAGCTTGGACTGCATGAAATGAAGCGCAAGAAAATGACACGATCGCAAGAATGGTTGGAGCAACACGCTTTATGTGTTGACCACTTTGTCTTTGACAAATCGACCATTCCAAAAGCTGGGCATGGAGTTTTCGCTTCTCATTTGTTGGCGGCAGAAACCGTCGTTCTACCTGTGCCACTCATTCACATCCCAGATCGTTCCGTCTTAGACATGCAACAACCTAGGACGATGATTAGAAAGGGGTACAAGAGAGATTATTTTATCCGAAAGCAACTTCTCTTGAACTATTGTCTTGGCCACGCGGAGTCTACTATGTTGCTGTCACCCTATGGCCCAGTCTTCAACCTGATCAATCACAATCAAACGCTAGCCAATGTCCGTTTGCAGTGGGCACTTCCTGAACGCAGTGCGCACAATCCGGACATGTTGAAAAAGAATGTCTCTGATTTCACAAAGGAATTTGGGTCGAGGCTGGCAATGGAACTTGTCACTCTGCGAGACATTCAACCAGGTGAAGAAATATTCCTGGACTATGGCAATGAGTGGGAGATGGCTTGGAAGAAACACGTGGCTACTTGGCGACCGCTTAAGGGTGCTAGAAATTACACATCTGCCCATGACATGAACAAGCGAAAAGATCGCCTCAAGACCGTTTTCGAAGAGATCGACGATCCTTATCCTGCTAACCTGATACTTCATTTCCGTGATGAATTTACTCATACCGGTCCTTGGAAAAACTCGGAGAAAAAAGGACACGATAAATTTCCCTTTGACAGTGGTATATCGGATGTTACCGAATGTGAAATATTAAGATACGAGGAGCTGGATGGTGAAATCGTTTATGCTGCAGTGCTAGCAAGCAAGAACGACACAAGCAAGAGCCTCCTAATTGAGCAATTACCGCGGGAAGCATTTGAGTTCTCTGATGCACCGTATACTGCAGATACATTTCTGCACAACGCTTTTCGACATGATATTCGGATACCGGACGAGATATTTCCCGACGCATGGAGGAACCTGCAGTGATTGTGTCACAGTTCTTTTTGCTACGAAACTGTCAACCAGCTCATGGCTGGCATATCAAGATATGCTGGTCCGAGTGTATGAGTAGGTCTGGGGCGCTTGTAGACTCGAATTGTATCTTTTATCCAATCTACCTTCGTACCAAGCAAGACTAAGTAACTACAGTACTTGACTACACTGGTACCAAAAACGTATATTCCCCCAAAGCATTCTTGAAACAGGTGGCCCCCTTCTGACGCACGTCAGTTGGTTACGATGAACTTGTGTTGAATCATCATTACTCCTATGCAACTCGACCTCCACAGAGTGCCAAATCTAGAGAGACGACATCTACTTTGTATTTACAACTATTGAGAATGAAAAGCATTCAAGTTCTTTGTGTGTTATCGATTTTGATTGCCAGAGCTTCGGCGTTTGCTCCAACCGTGGGAAGCACGAAAAAGTTCGATACATCATGTTACTCTTTGACTGTTCCCGGCATGTGGGGAGCAGGCCTCAACTTTGGAAAAGGGGACTTCGCCTTTTACAGAAGCTTCGATGACTTTATGAAGCCATTTACGCCCGAAGACCGCGAGGCGTATCCAGAAATTTTCAAAATCCCAGAAGGCGTTTACGAAGTATCGCTAACAAAACCCTTAGGCATCATTTTTGAAGAGATCGAAGTCGGAAAGGGTGTATTTGTTCAAGATCTGGTAGAGGGCGGCCTTGCTGAACGCCAAGGGAAGATAAAAAAAGGTGACGTGCTAGTGGCTATAACAGCAGTAAAGATAGTAGGCGCGAAATGGGAAAGGAGGTTGATCCCTGCCAAGAGTTTCGACTTCGACACTGTCGTTGGGGCAATCGGATCAAATGAAGCTAAATGGGGCTGTAATGACGTCATCCTCATGCTCGAGCGTCCAGGAGAAGCCGATGCGGCGTCTGTTGATACATTTCTTGAATTCTTTGAGCCCCCGTTTGACAATCCGTGGAAGCAGCAACAATAAAATAACAATTTAACTAGATCTCATATGCATCGACCTGAAACGATGTTGCTTTGGGTACCGACACTTAACAAATACTAACCAGAACATTGATCCTTGACGCATATTTCAGCAAGGCAAACTCAACTTCCACCTTTCGCTAGTTCTCTGCAAGTGATGACTCTTCGTCGAGCTTGAACGAGACTGCACGCTTAAAACCAATCAAATTCATCCCTCCCATTTCTTCGTCATATACAAAGTCAATCAAGTTCTGGTCTTCTTCGGTAACAAAACTATCATATGTCGCGCTAGTGTTGTGGTTAGACGAGCTCGCAGAAAGAAGCGAGTCCGTCTCATCCCGATCCATCAGCCTCCTCGGTGGAATACCATTGACACGACCAGGAGCCAAGAGTTGACCGTGGCGCAGGCCTTCGGGAGGCCCTTGAAAAGGCCAGGGTGGCGCAAATGACCATTTCATATTTTCCCAGACATGGGCAAAGGGGTTCTTCATGGCCTGCCCTGATCCTGCTCGCATTGGATCCGGTTCTTCCCACATTTGCAATGGAAAGAAGATCGGATGAACATACTCCACGAACACAGACTCATGCCGCATTCGCCTATCAAAATAGCCCTGAACAATTCGTAGAAGGTTCTCCATCAGCAGTTCTTTCCACATGAGTCTGGTGCTCGAATTAGAAGCAATCATCGGCATTTGTTCTTTAGGAAACCGAAATAGGGTCACGTCTGAAGCTGCCACCACAGCTTCCAGCTTGTGCTTGCCTAAGCTTCTGTGATCTTCCAGTAAACCCATTGATCTAAAATCAAAGAGCTGTCCAGATCGCGCTTTGCGGGAACTGACAATGGTTCCATGGTGTTCATCTGTGACTGTCACCTTGACAACTCCTTTATAGATTATGTAGAAATACTGATTGGTATCGATGTTTTCACCTTTTTTGGTGGTTACAACCTGGCAGTATTTGGCCACGTTCTTCTGGAACATTTTCTTTGACAAACCACCAGTCCGATAGAACATTCTCCACAGGGCTTCTTCATCTTCCGAAAGGTTCACTCGGAATTCATCTTTCAACAACCGAATGACAGTTGAAACATGGACATAGAGATTCAGGCACGCCCACGCCATACCGTCCAATTGAATTTTGTTTGGCAAACGTAAGGACGGCCACAAAGGAGCCCCGAGAACACTATTGAGAAACAGGAAGACGTACGCGGACGACAGACATATCCGAATAATGAGGAGATCAGAAAAATTCCCTGCCAAGAAAAAGGAAAAGCTGCTAATTTGGATCCATATGGAAAAAGGATCCTTGATTTCCAGCATGGTAAATCCTGCAAATAAGCCCTGGAAACTGCTTCCGCACCAATTGGCAGTGGCAATAGAATAGTGAAAGGATGGTAGCAAGAAAAACGATTGAGTTCACGTTTTCGTTTCGGTCTCTGCTTGCCAATTCTGGAGAATGACGCTAATCTGAGTTCGCCTTGCGCTAGAGGGATGTGGGCGAAAGCTTGTCATCGAAAAGTAGCGTGAGGGTACAAAAGAGGAAAGCAAAGACATGAACCTTGCGACAACTTCTCATTTTTTCCACAGAAGCAAATCTTACGAAAAGCCTAATTACACGAGAGCTCTTCAGTGTTCGGAAATCGATTAGTGCGCGGTCTATGTCGTGCGGAGACATCCAGGTTCTATGGTGCGATTTTGTGCTTCGTTCCACAAGTACAGTATGGAGAGATCGCCATTGCTGACCGTCGAATGACACAAAAGGTCATTCTGTTTATATCTGCTTCCAAATAGGTCATTCCCACAACCTACCTTCAATCTAAGATTGTTGGACAACGAAAGAATCTGACATTCTTTCAACCAACAGCATTTCTACAAGCTGCTCCGGTCTGGATTGGTCATCCTGCTGCCCTTCTGCTACTTACAGACTCTAGCTGCAATCATGTTCCGTCGGAAGAATAGTTCCTCCCTCCCAACCACCATGGGATCGAAAGCTGAATCGGAGAGTTTTATCCCGCGACGACAGAGTGGGCCGGATGGTTCTGGAAAGTCGATCCGAATGGATGCCCCGATTGTCAAGTCCTGGAAACAAGCAAGCACTTTCACAAAGTATTCGTACTACATCCTCGCAGGTTTCGTCTTTCTTATGCTTTTGGGTTATCGATACTTGAGAGCCTGGAATGGTAAGCATGAATTGTTTCGATCCTTGCCGACCCCTTGCCACGTCCGTTGGTTTCCTCGCTTGACCTTGATTATGCTCATATTGAATCTCGTCGCTCTTCACAGCTTCCATTTGGTTGACATGCCATCAACACGAATGCACGCTGGAGTTGACTCCTGAGGGCGGAAGAACCATCACTGTAGTGTTTCCTAGGACGCAGCTTGATTCCGCTGAAGCAATCAAGACAGATAAGGCTGGCAACTTTTTATCCGTCGACGTTGCAAAGTATGAACCACCAACGAGAGATAAGAGAGGCAAGAAGAACTACAAATCAGGCAGCTACAAAGGTCCCGACGAAAAAGGCGAGTACAAGAGTTTCGCTGTGAAGTTTAGGCCTGAAACGCCAGAGGGCGTAGAACGCCCAGATGATATGCCGGACGTAGATTTCTCTGAGGTTCGACGATACATGTGGGAAGAAGACGGAATTTTGTGGCTTGGTATGCGGCAGTTCGGATTGGCTCAATCGAGAACTCGAATCAGATCTTCGGTCAACAAGGTTGATAGCTTTGTGAAGAAGAGGCGACAAAAGCTTGTCCTGAAAGAATCAGCCACCCTGCCCTGGCAAGGTATATTGTGCTTGATTTTCGGGTTGCTCGGGGCAATGTTAACCCTTCTCATTGGACAATTCTGGGAAGACAAGCCGCACAAATATGGTGGTCCAGGATCTAGACGATCTCCTTCGCAATCGAAAATTACCCCGCAATCGAAATTCGTTGTGGATACGGGTAGACCTTCGAAGTATCCTCCTGGATTCCAGTCGAAGAGGTTCCAGTAGCATGCCGACGTATCGAATAGCTTCGAGTTGAGCCTATTTTCACAACTGGCTGTACAACTGAATAATATCTAAGATTTCTTCGAGGATTCAGCTTTAATTGATCCATCAATGATTATAATACATTGCAGTTAAGAAATTTCCAACGCAAGTTGCCCTCTTTCTTCGTCAACACCTACTATTCGCACTCGGACTCTGTCTCCAGCAGAAACATCAAGGTTTTCTCCAACGATCGTTGCAACTCCCACTGGAAGTCCAGGCAGTTCTGGCTGCACGTACAACCAATCCCCTGTCTTTGAGGTTGCCTTGACGACCCCGTCGCACTCTTCACCCTCCAACTCAAAAATTCGATCCAAGCTGCCCCCAAGACTCTGCATTAAGCGCTGCAACTTCTTGTTTTTGCCTATTTCTTTCTTGAGATCTTTGGCTTTTCGACCTTGAACCAAAGGATTCGTTGAAACGGCAAATTGACCAGACTGCTTCGAAACGCTACGAATGTAAACATTCACAACATCTCCAACCCGCAACCTCTTGGACACCAAACGCTTCCCAAAGTAAGCATCATGGGGTTTTTCAAAAGACCCTTGACTTTTCGTTTTGGCTCTACTGACTTTCTGGAACCCCTTCGATTGGTTCGATTTAACACTCATATCATCCCCACCATCCAAAATAGTGATTTCGCCAGTAGCAGGGTCGTTGTATGCAAGGGAACCGTCATCATTGACGAAAAACTGATCAGAAATATCCTCTTCTTCTTCGCCATCTTCAAATGTTCCTTCTTCAAACGAGGATTCAGCTCGCAACGACAAGAGATCTTCCACCATACCATCGTCGTCGTTTTCATCTTCAAAATTATCAAGGTCATCTAAGGATGCCTCTATAATTGCCTCGCAGTCGTCATCATCGTTCTCAGAGTCGTACACGGGCATATCGCGGTCATCTGCAGTATATTCGACTGCAGGTTCTACTGAATCTTGAAAGCGAAGGGTCCCAAACACTTTCACCATTCCTTCAGCGGACACTCTACGGCCCACATCCATATCAACCAGAGCCCGCCCTGGAAGAAGTTGCACAACTTTTGCCGGATATGGGCCAGCGCCGACGGATAGTTCGTTCAAAGTATATCGAGGTTGGTCAATAGGCATAAACTTTCTATCCGGTTTGATCTTCAGAGTATCTCTTGTGCCTCGAGGATTCAACGATAATGTCAGCAAAGGAGATCCACCATCGCCCATAATATCATAGTCGAATACCACAGCAGGATGAATACTGCCCTCTTCAACTCTACCAGTATCAACATCATCTTTTTGAGCAACACGTAGGGCAGCAGAGAGTGGAAGAAAATGGTATGATTGATCGTCAGAGTTTTCCTTTCGAGACCTCAAGTAACCCGTGTGTACTAGTGTATCAGAATCCCCGTGATCACCTTCTCGGGGCAGTCGAAATTGTAGTACAGGTGTCTTAGCAGTACGCTTGTGTGCTTTATGGCGAGATATAGGTGCTTTCAATGAAAGCTCGCCATTATCTTCGACGAGTCGCACTCCGTAGGATTCTTGGATCTTCTTATTGAAGAGTCCTTTGATCATTTCAGAATTGGACTCAAAGGCCAATGCGTCGGCTTGTTTCTGTATGCTGGCGTGAGATCAAAAACGTACAGCATACTAGTTTTTCAAGACGCGGCTTACCTTTAATGAAGACTTAAGGAATGTTCGATACTTGCTAGACAAATCTTCCGCTGATATTTGGATGCCGTCTTTTTGGCTTCTGCCAAACTTCTCGAGGAGGTACATGAGATTCCACCTCACCATTGATTGACGGTCCACGTTCAAAACACTACACGGTACAAGAAGGGGAGAACCAGTTCTTCTCCGTTTCTTCCATGCTTTTCTAGCAAGCGAGACATCCCCAACCTGAACTTGAACCACTGTCCCTGATGCAAGGGCGCCATATTCTGGTCGTTGGCTTGTTGTTTGGTCCGCCTGGGAATCTTTTTGGGGCAAGGTGACTGAAACAAAATCAACGCCCTCTGTTGATTCGATATCTTCTGAGCTTTCTTCGCCAGCAAACGAATACTCAGGGGGTTGGGCGAAGACAGGCGGGATAGGAAGGTTATGGTCATTCAACCTCAGAATTGATGGTTGCGCGGAGAATGATGAGCATGGAAAGGGAGCAATCCCTACAACCATGAGAACCGCCAACCACATTTTGCAAAATTCAATTATAATGGAAGTATGTCGATTGCTCTCAACTGGAGATTGGGATGCTATTAAAGCTATGGCCCCATTTTTTGAAAACAGAATGAAACCGTTCTGATTGATGGGTTGTGAGATGGGTGATGGCTGTGGCGAATGCGACTATTTCTGCTCCAGTGGGACGGCCTACGAAGTACAGACGTTCAGGTAAATACGGTATGTAGTTGAAAAAGGTTCGTCCACTGACAGTATGTCCCATGTCTGCTTACGTGGCTCAGAGTCAAATAGTAATTCGTGCGTACCGGATTATGAAAGCCAATCACAGCAAGTTAGGACTTAAGTAAAATGAATGTTCGTTAAATGAAGAAATCAACTGAACCTCTGACCTCATTCAAAACAGTCCAAGAAAGAGAATTCTTCAAGGTGTCACGAAATCCAGACGAGCACATTATTTCTGTTCCTCCTCCCTAGATCCACTCTAGCAGCAAAGAAAACACTCAGCAAGGCAACTGCAATACATACAATGGGCCGAATTCTTTCAATTATCCAGATTCTACTTGTCTTAGAATCGAATTCCGAAGCTTTTGTCCCCCAAAATTACAACAGGAAGGCTGATCGACGATTGTCGTCCCTTGCTGATTCCTCTCGAAACATTGTCGAGCTTGGAGACTCGAATTTTCGTGATCTTTTTCAATCAGATACACCTGTTCTTATCGACGCATGCGCAAAGTGGTGCGGGCCATGCAAGTTGATTGAACCAGTTATCAATCAGTGTGCTGATGACAGAGAGGATTCTCTGGTAGTTTGTCGATACGACGTCGACTCTGACAGCAATGAAGTGAAACTCGAGCTCCTGTTACAACGAGTAATGCCACAGGCACTTCCATCACTGATTTTGATTCGAAATAGAAAAGTCCTCGGCACAAGAAACGGAATTGTCACAGACAGCGAACTGGATGAGTTTCTGAACCAACATTTATCAAAAACTACGGACGTCAGCGAAAAGGATGAGATTGAAGAAACGTCGAAGCGGATTGAGAGAAGAGGTTTCATCAACTTTATGAACCAGGTTGACGATTACATGCTAACAGATGGTCATTTGTGAGTTCCCACCGGAGTCTTCCAGAAGCACCTTCAACATTAACACGACTCCCGATCATGCTGACGCAAGGCATCGATTCGTGAACAACTTCTTATTGCACAAAGACAAAATTGCTAACATGTTGCCAAATAGTACTTTGATTACAAATGACTAATGTCTCGCTGTACCGGTGGCTGCCTCAGCAACTTGAAGCAGTATTCCAGAGAGACCCTGTGGTATGATTAGATTCCTAGCTTCTTCAACAGCTTCTAGCTCTTCTTGGTATTTGCGGTCGAATTTCCATCGTTTAGCACCCTCTTTGATCAGTCCCAGGTATGAAGGGCTCGGTGGGATATGTTTGTCACCTAGATTGGGGGATATCAGAACCATTGTGTCCACGGGTGCTGTCTGTTTGATCGAGCACGAACCAGCATCTTCGCCATCTCCCACATAGGTATGAACGGAGCACCTTTTCCAACGATAACCAAACGGTACACCTTCTGTCGTCCCAACTTTGGCGAAATCATCGGCTGTCAACGTGTACATGACACCGTGCACTTGCTTGCCGGGTGCCGGTCGAACAAAGGCAGCAGAAGGTTCCAAACGAGATTTCTCGGATCCATCAAATCGAAGTTCATAGTCCGGTAAGACAGCAGCAGTGGCATCGATGGGTTCGATCCGTCGCAGTGCTTTCATGGTCGACACCAAAACATTCGATCCATATCCAAAGTACCGATACGTTTTGGGAGGTGCTGCAAGACTCGCGACTGCAAGGAGTCGCAGCGCCAAAACGATGTAGGACATGAAGCGAAATGTCATGTTTTTCGAAGTTATCTTTCTGTGGGCTATTGGAATCGAAGCATTGTTGTACATTCACGATCGGTTAATGTGAAGAACCATTATGACGCAGTCACCAGCAATTGTTGGTGTTGGTGTTCTCAACCTTTCACGAATGAATGAATCACGGATGTTTTTCATTGGAGAGAGGTGTGCCGCGCGACAGATCAAAATGACCCATGCCCAACGCCGATGACGAATTCATTGTTTGAATCCACCATCACCAACAGCTGTGGACAATTCTGATTGGTTGTCCGCATATCTTCTCCTGCTCCTTTTTGTTCAATCGCTTTTGTGTAGGTAAAATTGTACTGAGCGAGCCACGCACACGACCAATGAGAAAATCGCCACCTCACTTTATAACTACCGACACGCAAAAAGAGAATTCATCTTTACCTTTTGGGAGTGGCATTGCACTTGCTTTTCTCACTTCTTTATTTTCACCGTGAGGACAAAGAATACGTCATTTTCCTAAATTGAAATAAAATAAAATGGGAAAAGGTGGAGACTCAAGTGTTGTTGGCAAGGGCAAAGATGCCAGCGAGATGACAAAGACGTCTGAAAAGTACACTTGGGCCGAGGTGAAGAAGCACAGCATTCCTTCTGACGCTTGGGTTGTGCACAACAACAAAGTCTATGACGTTTCCAACTGGCACGAGCATCCAGGCGGTGGCGTTATTTTCACCCATGCTGGTGATGACATGACAGACATCTTTGCTGCTTTCCATGCTGCAGGATCTCAAGCCATGATGAAGAAGTTCCTCATTGGCGAACTGATCCCCGAGAGTGTCGAACACAAGGACCAACACCAACGCAAATTCGAGAAGGCCTACAGAGACTTGAGATCCAAGCTGATCATGATGGGAATGTTCAAGGCTAGTCCAGGGTTTTACATTTACAAGCAAACTGCGAATCTTTCGATGTGGGCTGCTTCCATGGCGATGATGTACTATTCGGACAGCACTTTGGTTCACATTGCTGCCGCCATGTTGATGGGCCTTTTCTTCCAACAATGTGGTTGGCTTGCTCATGACTTCCTTCATCACCAAGTTTTCAAGAACCGCAGACACGGAGACTACGCTGGTCTTTTCTGGGGTAACCTTATGCAAGGTTTCTCGGTTCAATGGTGGAAAAACAAGCACAATGGGCACCATGCTGTCCCCAATCTTCACAACTCTTCGGCCCTGGCCCAAGACGGTGACCCAGATATCGACACTATGCCTTTACTCGCATGGTCTGTTCAACAGGCTCGACAGTACCGTGAACTGCGAGCCGATGGCCAGGACTCTCCTTTTGTCAAATTCATGATCAAGAACCAAGTAATCTTCTACTTCCCCATCCTCCTGTTGGCACGTCTCAGTTGGCTCAACGAGTCCTTCAAAACGTCATTCGGTCTTGGGGCTTCCACCGCAAACGCTGCGCTGGAACTCAAGCTCAAGGGTCTCCAATACCCTGTGATTGAGAAGGTTTTTATCACACTGCACCATGCTTGGATGTTTGCCTTTGCTTGCGGTTTCGGAAAATTCTCTTTGGGCTACTCCATTGCTCTATACCTTTTGACGACAACTTCTTCCGGATTCTTCCTAGCCATTGTCTTTGGCCTCGGCCACAATGGTATGGCCACATATGATGCTGACAAGCGACCAGACTTCTGGAAGCTTCAAGTCACCACCAGTCGAAATATCACTGGAGGGCATGGAGTTCCACAAGCATTCGTGGACTGGTTCTGCGGAGGCCTCCAGTACCAAGTGGACCACCACTTGTTTCCTATGATCCCCAGACACAACCTCCCGAAGACACATGACTTTGTCGAGAGTTTCTGCAAGGAATGGAACGTCCAATATCACGAAGCGGACTTGTACGACGGTACGCTCGAAGTCTTGGATTGCTTGAAGACAGTGGGTCTTGAATTCGTGACAGAATTCCTCAAGGACGGCCCAACAATGTAGATTTGTTTGCTGATGTAGTGCACCAAACAAGTAAATAGATTAATTAGAAGAGTAATTGCTTATGAACCGTTTCGCTAAGCAGCAAATGAGCTCCCTTCAAATAGCCTGCTACTTTTAAGTGACAAAGCTTGCTCCATTTTATAAAAAGCAACCTAGTACGCATCTATGGGAAGGCTATTGATTGATTGATTGAATCCTACGGCCAGTACATTTACTTTTTATTCTTCCAGGCCTCTGGGAACAGGTCGTCTGGTATCCGAATATCATGTCGAAACGCATTTCGTAAAAAGGCATCTGTAGTGTGTGGTCGGTCCTGGAATTCAAAAGCATCGCGGGGCAAGTTTTCCACCAAAAAAGTGTTGTTGACACTGCCATTTCGATCAGCCAGGACAGCAGAGTAGTAGACAGTCCTTCCATATCGCTTTTCATATCGCAAGATTTCACACGTAAAATCCGACTCCCTTTCTTTGATTCGTAGCTTTCTTGTTCCCTTCTCTTCAAAAGTCTTGTAACGGGCAGTTTGCTTGAAGCCTTCCCTGAACACAAGAGCAAGGTTGGGCGGGTAGGGATAGTAGGTTTGTTCAAATTCAGTTTTGAGTCTGTCTTTTCGCTTGTTCATCTCGGCGGCTGAGATGTAGTCCTCTGAACCTGCTTCTGGTTTCCAATTGGATATGTGCCGCTGCCACGCTGCTTCCCACTCGTCGCCATAGTCCAAGAAGATCTCTTCTCCAGGTTGGATATCTCTCAAGGTAATCACTTCCATCGCTAGTTTTGCACTCTTCAAGTTTACAAAATAAGACGGATCCTTCTCTAAGTATTCCGGAAAGTGATTGCTTCGTTCAGGCAGTGCCCATTGCAACCGGACATTCGCCATTGTCTGATTGTGATTGATGACGTTGAAAACAGGGCCGTAAGGAGAAAGTAGCATTGTTGAATTAGCATGACCAAGGCAGTAATTCAGAAGTAGCTGTTTTCCAGGTATTTGCTTGGATTCGCTATCTCTGCTTCTGGTCGGTTCATACATGTCCAAGATGGAGCGATCTGGGATATGAATGAGCGGAACAGGCAAGACAACCGATCCAGCAGGCAGGAATCGCTTCGAAAACACACCATGCCCAGCCTTGGGAATTGTCGACGTTCCGAAGTAGAAGTTGTCTGCACAGACTGCATTTTTTTCGAGCCACTCTGGCGACCGGACCATCTTACGCCTCTTCAACTCCACCAGTCCAATTTCGTTCATTTCTTCATATTCTTCTTTTTCGGGCAGAGCTGCAAGTATGGAAGACTCCCAGATATTGTTTGGATCAGCTACAAATGTATCCCATAGATCTTGCAGGACGGAGAGCTTGTCTGGAAACTTTGACAGCATCTTGTGCTGAAAGACTATGTACAGATTCTCTGCTTTGACGTGATCTTTTGTTACAGGTACAGGTCCAATTTTCTCCGTCCGGCCTCGGAACCTTGACAGAGTTGTAGGGAGCAAGTAAGTAGTAATAAAGAAACAAGAGAAGGAATTTCTTTGCTAGTTCTGCGTACCATTTGTCTCCATAGGACACGAACAGCTCCTCGCCTGCCTTAATGTGCCGGTCTGCAAAGGAATTGCGACTGTGGTAGTATGTAAAGGCGCCAGCTTCTGGATCCTTCGACCGATGTACGTTGTCGGGCGTGCTGTATTTCGCCGTTTCTTCTTCTTGTACATTGACAAAATCCATGAACGAGTTTGCCGCAGCCCCAAAACCTGGCGATGCAACATCTACCTCCTCGATTCCCAATCTCGTCATTCCAAAGTAATCCGAATTCCAAGTGTATTCGTTCCATAGGAGAAACGGCGGTTCTTCGGCATGATTCAAGCCAAGATCTACAATGGGAATAATATGATCACCAACGGACAACAACGGATCCCCCTTTCGAAAGTCTTTTCCAGCAAACATGCCAATTCCAGTACCAGGGAGGGTGGAATGACCCAACCAAACACCACATTGCGTCGTTTCATCGGCAGGGTACTTGCAAGTGCTGTTTTCGTTGTCCACTCCATTTGGACAGGACTGTTCCTCATTTGAGGTTGCAGCATTCACAGTGAAGCTACTGGTATAGCAAAAAAGGAGGATGAATATTGAAATTGGCGCCATTGTTTTCGCCAAATTCTTTCTGGTTTTTCTCATTGCAGATGTTGTTTTTGTCTCAAACCTCTCTTGTTTCTCGCCTTGACTTTTTCTTTTTTTTGCGAAAACCGCACAATGGATAATAGTCACGTGCAGGCCTTATTGCCACTTACAGCATAGAAGGGGAACAGAAAGAGGGACATATTTTGGGGTTTGAGCGGTTTTGTGTGAGTATCGATTCGATAAGCATCAGAATAGGGAGATGGACATGGGGCAACATTTCTGTAGAGAGGAGAAGAGAATATGCAAAAGCTGTTCCTGACCAAGCTTTTATTTCTTACTCCCCGCGTCGCTTTAGTAAACTCTCTTTTCATCGATCGGTATCCAAGCAAGATCGCAACAATGGCGGCAAATCATCAGGAAACCAATGTTGCAGAAACTCTCCTTGGACTGCTGGGACGCCTCCCCGAGACGCCCGACTTGAAGGATGCTACTAAAGGATTGGGAAACGTTCAGGAATCTGCAGTGGAAGGGCCGATGGAACGACAATTTGTAGAACATTGCATTTCTGTGGCAAATTCGATGTGTGAGACTGCTATGGACCCGAATCTCCAAAAAAAGAAAACATGGCAAGCATTGCAGGAAAAGGTGGGAACGATTCTTCAGGAACCTACCGAAGCTACAGCATTGGCACTGTCTTTTGTCTTTGGTGCCCTATCCTTGTTTCCAGACAGTGAAGAGGGAAGAAAAGCTGCAGCCTCTGCTATATCCTCTACCACGTCGAGGAACAGCACATTTCGTCACGAAGGGCTGGGTGTTGCCAATGCCGTTTTGAAATCCTTTTTGGTACATTCAAGCTGTAGTACTGCTTTGAATTTGGGCATTCTCACTTATTTTGCAAAGGCCTTCAAAATGAACCACAAGCAAGACCCTCACTACTCGGACCTGGCGGCAAAGACAATTCGCTTTTCACTGAGGGGCATCATAGATGAATACACGGACCAAAGCAACAATGGGCCAGACACTAGTATGAAATCCAACAGCTTCCTTCCCGACGAAGGAGAAGAGATCCAGAAACAAAGAGTATCGGAAGCGTTGGCGTTTGCATGCCAAATCGGCCCGTGGCCAATGCTATCACCTGTTGTCCTGGTGGAAGCTGCAATCCCATTTGAATACTGGCATGCTTCGGAACTGTTATGCGCCTGTGCCTATAAGGCTGCAAAAACGACTTCAAGCACTAGCGGAGATATAGTCTATGATAAGGGACAAATGTTGACGGAAGCGACACGAGCCGTCGAATCATTAGTTGACGCTGCCATGGAAGCCCGGCTGTTTCGTCTTGCTGACAACATGGCAACCAAGCTGTACGAAGAGGGTGGTAAATCGAGATACGTCGAAGCAAGGCTGTATCACGCTTATGATACAATTTCAAAAGTTATCTACAAGAGACAACTGCCAATAATCGAACGGCAGGTGGATCGAGTTGATAAGTCAGTAGACAAAGTCAAGAACGACCTTTTGAAAGCTCAGGAAGAACTGCCAGATCAGGCTTCCGTTTTGATGACTGCTGAAAGTGACATTCGTAGATTCGCCTTGGACAAGCTTTCCGAGGCAGGAGAAATATCTGCGGCACACCGATTGGCTACGAACTGGTCCATGGAGTACGTATACGACGAGAGAACGATGCTGGAGGCTGCAGCCGCCAGACGAAAACGATACCTCCAGTGGGACGACTGCATGCATGGCAGTATCCCCGGCTTGATTTCGGATCCAGAAACACTGATAAGCGCATTTGAACTTATTCAGAATGATCACATTTTTGGAATGGACGCCGAATGGGACGAAGACACCAAAGGCGCGGAGTTGTTTCAACTTGCTGGACAGAAACATGTGTTGTTGATTGACATTCCATCATTATCATCTACAGAAGGAGGGGTGAAAGCATTGTCCAAGACTGTCGGTGAGCTTCTGAATTCTCCGAAAGTTGTAGTTGTTGGTTTTGCACCGAGGCAAGATCTGTCACGACTTCGCGCCAGTCCCTGCTGCTCTGACGAACACTGGCTGAGTGGAAGTAGAGCTGTTGTTGACGCCCAACGATTAGCAGGTGACGTGCAGTCAAAGCTAAAGAACCTTGGCCTATCCAGGGCGAGTCAGCACTATCTAGGGAAACCATTGGACAAGGCAGAGCAATGTAGCATTTGGTCGGCTCGTCCGCTATCTGACAATCAGCGAGCCTATGCCGCATTGGATGCTTGGGTCTGCGTGGCAATCTATGAAAAGCTGTTCCCGGCTGGACGGTCAAAATCATGACCTGAAAGCAACTTGAACATTGATCGTGAAAAAGCACTCTTGGATGACATTGGTCACTAGCTAGGCCTTTTTGCTTAACTACAGGTCTAAACTACCATGATAGATTCCAACTTTTTGTCGACAATGTCCTTGATAGCCTCCATGACAGATTCTGTCACACTATCAATGTCTTTTGCATTGGCAAACGCATCATCTTTCGAGATGCCAGCGATCTTTCCATCCTTTCCTTTCTTGACCTTGTCCATGGCCTTGCGACGAATTTGGCGAATGCGTTGACGACATGATTCTGACTTTTTCTTCAACTGCCGTGCCGTTTGCTCTCGAATTTCCTTGGACATTCTAGGCAGCGGCACCCTCACGTTCCCGCCTTCTTCTACCCGTGGATTCAGCTCTAACGCCAGTTGTATAGCTTTCGAGACATCCTTGGCTACCATTGGGTCGAAACATGTGATCTGCGCAAGTGTTGGAGATACAATCACGACCTGTCCGACGGCTTTTAGAGGTGTCGTCGAGCCATAAGCATTCACCATCAAGTCGTCAAATATCTCTGGTGATGGTTCGGCCCCCCGAATCGACTTTAGAGATTCTTCAAACTTATTAACGGCTACCATCATCTTCTGTTTGACTTCAGAAGGATCCGGAAGACTGGGTTCTGCGTCCTCTTCTTCCCCCGTCTCATCGTTGTCATCATCATCATACAAGTCCATATCGTCATCCTCGTCATCGTCATCGCCGGTCTCTGGTGCACCCTTTCCACCTTTCTTCCCTGCTTTGCGCTCTTTCTTTTTCTTACGCTTTTCTTCTGCCGCCTCCCGTTCCTTTCGATGAGCCATGTCGTCCAACGTGTCCAAATGATGTCCCATTTTGGAAGAGTGTTTCCATCGCTTTTGGGGGAATGGTCTGTTGATTTGGTTTGAGCTGGGAAAGGACACAGTGCCGAAGCAGGTGACGTCCATAGATTTGGAACTGGCGCCCATCCGTCGCGTCACTGAAGCCATCGATGATGATCTGCGAATGACAGTGGTCTGATTCTCCGACCATCGACAACACCTAAGCACCGTGTCAAGGGCAACTTTCCTTCCTGAAATCATGGCTAATGGTTTGCAGTATCAGGGGACAGGGAGACACAACAGGGAGATTGTCCCGATTACAACAAAGTGATGTCCAAAGGTAGAGAACGTTGTCAACAGCTCTCGAGTGTGGGACAGTTGCCAATAGCGACGAGAACCCTTTGTCATTCTCGTTCCAAGGATTGGCAGGCATGTTTACAGGCGCCTCAGACGTACAACGGACAGACGTCGAAGATGAAACTTTTGAAGCTTTGGATTCAAATACTCGATGTAAAGTATTCTCTGTGCTCCTGTCCTATCTCTTCATACTATTACTGCTGGATAAGAAACGGATGACAAAAATGGTGTTCAATGACTTGTGTATATTCTTGACTAGCTAGCTTTGGTTGCCAATGGTGTATGGTGTTTTCCTTCAAAACCATTAATATTCATCATCAATGCTCTGCTTGTCGCTCAATGGTGGGAAATCCCATGCGAAGATATCTTCAACGAGCTCTTTGGCTACGGCATCGACCACAGGCCGTCCCCCCTTGTTCATGAACGTGCTCATGCGACTTCGAGAAAAAGCAACAATCATATTGTGGCCCAGTGGCCAAGAAACTCGATTGTCCGTTGGAGCACCGACTGCAGACGCTAAATCCTTTGATGGCAGGCTTGTTCTTCGCTTCTTCAGGGTATGTATGCATTTCGTTTCGACGCTTTTCGGATCCTTCTCTCGCCAGAGCCGTCTCTTTCGAAACGTCTTTGGTATTTCCATAGTAGGCAATTCACTTCTGATGTCAATGAACACCTTCTTCCACCCCAGCTTGTCAAGGGACTCGGACATTTCATGAAATTCATCTTTGTGTTCAGTTTCGCCAGCAGTGTTTGATATTGACGAATTGGATTCCACTGTCCCTTCCACATTTGTTTCACTCTTGCTCGGTACTACTAACGTCTCGTTGTGTGCTCGAGGCGTATGGAGAGCAGCTATGAAGAGCTTCTTCTGTACTGGTTCGACGTCATTTTTAGATTGCTTGGTGGATTTTCGTTTTCCAATTCTGCGCTGCTTCTGCTGCTGTTGTTGTTGTTGTTCTGGTACGACATCCATTGATTCATCCACGAAATGGTGTGGATAGGTCG
Source organism: Cylindrotheca fusiformis (assembly GCA_019693525.1). Taxonomy (NCBI): domain Eukaryota; phylum Bacillariophyta; class Bacillariophyceae; order Bacillariales; family Bacillariaceae; genus Cylindrotheca; species Cylindrotheca fusiformis. The sequence goes on along the minus strand of JAAMXS010001322.1, from coordinate 14,580 downwards.
AGTTCTCACTCAAGAATGCAGCTGTTGCTGTGGGTACTGGGAAATCGGTACCAAAGGCATTGGCATAGGCAATTCGTTTACGGAAGTTTGCCAGCGGTTCCAGATATGTTGGACATGTGGCCATTGTGTGAAGGAGATCATTCAACCGAAACAAATCTTTTCCTGTGTCCCTCAAGGCATGAGCAGCTGCAATTTCTGCCGTCCGCGGAATCGAAAAGTATGTATGCTTCGATACACCCAAGTGTGGAGTGGCAGTGGTGCAGAATACATTTAGAAACAGTCTGTATTTGCCCCCTACAATCCAACAAGCGCCCTCTTCATCGCTTTCCCTGACACAGTGTCTCTCCACAAACTTGGCAATAGCATATCGTCCATATAACCCACCCAAGGAATTTCCAAGAATAGAAATGGTTATGTCATAAAATTCATCATCGCTGCTCGACTCGGGATGTCGTTTGTTCATTTCAGTCTCAATAACTTCCAACATTTCTGTTACCAGCCGATCTCCACCATTTCTAATTCCATCCTTTGTTTTATGTTCGTTACATATGGCACTGTGGACGACCATTTCCTGTCTCAGAATCTGCTGTGTTCTGGTTTCATTGACAGTCGTAAGAGAAGCGTCATTGCTCCGTTTCTTTTCCACGAAAGCAAGTTTCTGCATCATTGCTTTCATATACCCCAAATCCTTGCTCTGTCCCCGATGGCCATGTAGCAGAAACAGGAAATGCGTCACGTCTGGTTCTCGCATGATAGTATCCAAAGCCTCCTCTTCACCGTCAGTTCCATTGTGGAGAGCAAAGGGTGGCTCCAGATCATTCAGAAAGTCAGTAGTCGAAGAAAAGGAGTCCCGGAAGGATGTTCGAATGGAATCTCCTCGTGTCATGAGGTCTTTCAACGTATCTGGATGGAACTTCTTGAGTGGGAGGACTCCCCGAAAGGCGTCCGCGGAACTGGTGACGGCCGAGATGCTGATGCAGAGGAACCATATCACACCCAATATCATAGTTGACAGAACACAAAATTCGCAGTAATTGATGCCTTCAATATTGGGAAAGGAAACGTTCTGGATGACTTCTTGCAAATGATCCTCAAGAATGAAGCCCGATAGCATTCTAACACGCTCTGAACAATTGCTTCAGCTGGTTGTGTAATTCAGTTGCCTTTTGGCGAATGACAGATGCTGTCGTACAACGATGGCTGGAGATTTGGAGCTGGCGTTGATAATTTGACTTCAGTAAAGACGGTATTGTTGTTTTTCTCAAGTACCTTACACTTGCGATGAAAGTTGAAATGAGGCAAGGAGGTTCGGAACTTCCTGCTGTGACTAAAAGCCGCTTTCTGATAACAGAAGCTAATAACTAATTTTTGTTTGGAATTCTACTTCTTGCTGACAGCTTCAAAATGTAGGCGCACAATATGGGCGTGCTCGCTACAGATTTCACTGGGCGACCTCAACAACGATGAAACTACGTGTAAAAATACGATCGACAGGGTCGGGTGTCGTGCAATCGTGCGAACGGAGAAGAACGGTTGCGGCCAAAATCGAGCGGCAAGACCAACACTGCAGGAATCGTGGGGGGTCGAGGCTCGAAACTCACGCGCAACCACCAGCCAGCAGAAGAATACGCGTGCCAAGGCCCACACGAAAAAAATAGAATGGCATATCCTGAGAATAACATGATGCGTATCATCACCAAGGGTATTCCTCACTATTACCAGAAACGCGAGAGATGGGAGGTTGATAAGATTCTGTTGTCCAATTTGCTCAATGGAGAGAGCAATTCTAATTTAGCACTGCTTCTGAAGCACCCACACCAGCTAGCCAGCACAATCCGCCCCCTACTACTTCTGATTCTTCTCTCTCCAAGACTCAGGGTTGCCACTGCTGATGCAGCCAATCTTGCTCGCAACATGGAATTCGGAGACTTAGGCTGGCCTTGGTGTTTGGCATCTGTTTTGTTTGTTCTATTTTCCACAGTTTCCAACTTTCCTTCTATGGCTTCGAGCCAGCGTCGACCTCTTCTACAGTCTTCTTCTTCGTTCGGGTCCACTCGTCCATGATTCCCGCAACTAGCGGTCGTCTTTTCTTTGACCTGATAGTCGCAATCGTTTCGCCCTTCACCCACGCAGGCCTATCTTCCTCTGCTGACACGATCGAAGCGTCGAATGATGCAAACGAACCAAGGGTGTTCGACACCAGACGCTTTGAGGCGTCCATTGGTCCTTCAAAGTACATTGCATTATACATGCCACGTATCGAGTAGACGAAAAGCTTATAGTCTGTCAAATCGGCGGTCGCCTCGATCCTGAGCACGATCTCCTCACCCTCCAAGGGGGAACAGACCAACTTCAACCTCCTGTCGTATTCCGAACTACCGGTTGAGATGCCTTCATCAAGACAGATTCTGAGGAACTTCCTTGGGCTCACCTTCCCTGCATTCGGATCTTCCAACTCTATCACAAACTCTGTTTCTCCTCGCATCGTCGTCATATTCCAGGCTCTGTCGTCCCCCCAAATCCAGGCTCTGACGTACATCTCTGAGATGAACGATGAGACAGAGTCTGGACGGCTATCTTCGTTCATATTCCAGGCTTCAGCATATACCTTTGAGACGGACGATGCGACAAACTCTAGACGCCTGATTTCTTCCATAGACTCTTTCGCATGGTCAGCTTGGAACCTCTTCAGGTAGTCTTCGCCGTACTCCTCTGAGATAATCGAATAGACAAGGTCTGGAAGCCTTTTCTGATCATATCCGGATGACTCAGAAGAGGATCCAGTCGGAGAGACTCCAGGTCCAGACTTTTGTTGACTCTTGGCAAGAAGAGCTGTCGTCGCGAACTGGGTTGCCCCGTCGAATATTGAAACTCCACAAGTGGGTGGTATTAGAAACGCTTGGGAGAACCAAGATCCAGCAAAGGAAAGGGAAAGCAGACTCTTAATGACAAGATTGCAAGATGTCATTCTACACATTTCGGAATACTACTACTGTAGCAACAAGCAGGCTGTTAGCACTGAAGCTTCAGAACAAGTCTACTCATCGTTGAGAGATTGTAGTGAACATGCTGATGCAATGACGGACTGGTATCCAATCCAAGCAGAGAGACAGAACGCGAACCCATATCGAACATCACACAAACCCCACCCTGTTGTACAGCAATTCATCGTAGAACTCTGCGTACGCATACGAATGACGGACAGACGCCCGCTATTGACCAGCGTCATATTTCATTTTGGGATCATCACATTCACTAACTTGCAAGAGCTCATCTGCTAGCTAGCCGATCATGGGAAAGAACTACAAGAGGCGGCGGCAGCATCATCAACAGGTAGAAAATGCATCAAAAGCAAACGAACGACGAGGCCATCGAACGTCAGAATCTATTTCTCATGCCTTCAAGAAAAGTGACAATTCTTTGCCAGAATTGCCGCTTCCATTTCCATCTCATCTTCCTTTTCCTTCATATGATTTTTTGCGAAATGAGGAGCCTTACAAGGAGTCTTTTCATGCTGCATTGAGGACGTCATATGAAGGATTTGTGGTGGATGACTCTTTGGTTGGTTTGGAAGAAGCAACCGTTTCGCAATATCTGGAACTGATGCTCCAACAAAAGTACTTTCGACGCGATGTCACTCAGCCGTTTGGCCTCGGAACGAAGTGTGCGAAAACGTATGTCACGAGATGTCTCATGGGTGAACCAGGTACAACCTACAAATATCTCGGCTTGAGAATGTTTGCTCATCCCTGGCAGAAAGGGGCAATTCAAAAGCTGGCGTCAACGTTGACCGAACGGACACGTCAACATTTGAACGAACTGGACAAGAAGAGATGTGCAAGAAATGCACCAAAGACAAAAGGCCGAGCAGATTTTGACATTTGTCTTATCAACCGAATGGAAGCACTTGATGACCTGAAAAGCGAGCCCACAATTGGCAATGCGAAAACAACTGTTAGTTGGCATGCAGATTCATCATTAGAACACTATTCCACAATTGCCGTCTATCAAACTTTTCTTCCACCCAAAAAGAAGGGCAAAAACAAAGATGGCCGCGATAGCCAGTCGAAGTGGTTTGTTGCATTACGTGTAGCACACAATTCCGAGGGACCTCAATCGTCCAGACGAGGAACTGATATCGAATCTTCCATTGTCAAAGAAACGCCCCCTATCGCCGCATCACTTCCCTCTGGATCGGCGTACTACATGTTGGACGACTTCAACCATCATCATCAGCACACGGTACTTACGAATGGCGACTTGGCATCCGCGGGGGTGCGATACTCCTGCACCTTCCGCCTTCTACGGGAATCTCACAATGTTGATCACATGATTGCAAGATGCCAAGCGGCATGCTCCAACTTTCATAAGAAAGGTAGCAAACTATGGAGATCCGAACAGCTGTTACTGACCGAGTTAGAGTCTGAGTGGATCCGACAGTTCTATATCCAAGGATCTCAGCACCATGATTTGCTTTGGCCGGTAAGTCAATCCTTGATCCTAAACAAAAAACAAAATTTGACGCTACCTTTTGCTAATGTCCGTTTTGCACAACTACTAGTCCTGGAAAGAGCCAATAGAAGCATTGTTGCGGTATTGGAGTCAGTTAGAACGCCGAACGCATCAGACGATAGAATTATTGAAAGCAGCTGCTGAACAACAGTGCGGGTTTGACCCCGTCACCGTGGAATCATCCGATGCAAAGCCATCTAGAGCTGTTCGAAAGGCAAGAGAACGCCGGAAAAAAGCGCTCGTTACCCTAGAGGAACTTCTAGCACGGAGCAATAACTCGGAAAGTGAAGACGATACTATCTATGAGCCACTGGCTGAGCTGATAGAGAGTCGATCGGCAATGCGGGGATTGTGGATGAAACGTGAACATGACCACGTCTTTCGAGAGCTCGGTATGGAATGTCGCCCCATGAAATTGCCGCTTCAATTCAACGTCAGTGAGGGAATAGCGCAGACAGGTGAGTGTGGGATATCTCCAATGGAAGGATCTCCAGCGGAGCTGAAGAAAATTAGCCAGGACCTTTTGCAATATGGAAAAGCATTCCAATCGAAAAAGCTCCAGGATTTACCATTGACTGCTCCCATTGGCAAGAGCGGACACGAGGATCAGGAGCATTCCAAGAGCTTGGATTGGTCAGGGTGGAGTCGATTCGTCTTTGGTCTTGAATTGCAAGAGCCATGGGCTCAGGCTGTAGTAGAGGGTAAGAAACCAATCGAAACGAGATCATATGACCTACCGCCTTCTTTGCTGGGAAAAAGAGTCATGATTCTTCAGTCGCCCGCTGGTAAAGCGGGGGTCAGCGGAATGGGAAATGTAATGAATCTATCAGATCCGACTTCCAGTGGCGCTATGGTGATTGGTTGGGTCATTTTCCACTCAGTCAAGAAATACACGACAAGGGAAACTTTTGAAGCAGACGAAAAAGGACATCTCGTTGCTCCAGGTAGTGACTATGGATGGAAGGAAGGAAAAACCAAAGTTATTTATGGTTGGATTGTTGGGGAATACGGCAGTTTTGCGTCGAATGGCTGTGAATTCCATTCTGCTACCCGCCGAATGCGGTCTTTGTTCCAGCTTCGGGGGAAAAAAGAAGCATCCATCCGTATCACGACTGTCGAAAATGGGAATCGACCGTCCAAGATCAAGTCGAACTACTCCTCATCGGAAGGGAAACGCAAGAAGAAACGCCGCAAACGATTTTAACGCAAAGCTTGGCGGTCGACATGCACCTTGAGAATGTCCTGGGATGTATCTGTGTGTATGCTCTTGGAGAGGCGTTCCATTAGCTAGCTACTGCTGTGGTTGTTGTTGTTGTTGACGGATACAATACTCCGCCGAGCTACAACCAGCAAGGTAGCCTGTTGCCCAACAATTCATAAAATTGAACCCACCAGTTACACCATCCACATTGATTAGTTCACCACAAAAGAACAGACCAGGACTGTAGTGATAGAGCATTCCAACAGCAGTATGAGCTTTACGGTTTCGATTGTTGAAAAGATTGGTTCCATTCATTCATTTCCTTTTTGTAAAAACGTACCATTTTTTGGATTGCATCGTCTTCATTTCAATTTCCTTCAAGGACACTCCACCGGCCGTGACAAATTCCTCCTTGAAGGTTCCCTTGCCGGTCACCTCCAATGGACAAGCTACCAAATTCGTTGCCAACGCACGGACCAACTTTTTCGGAGCATTGCCCCAAACAGTATCTTTGGAAAATCCACTTGCAATGACCAAGGACGACCACAATCTTCGCGGTATAGTATTGTTGGGCAATGGACAGGTACTGGCAACGGTTCGTTTGGGATTGGACGTAGTGACCGTCCATAGTTTTTCAAAGATTACCTCGACATTGGTCCCGAAGGATGCTACATCCCAATTGATCGTAATTTGTCCTCGATACTTCATTTCATGGAACTCTCGTGCTGCAAATGCTGAAAGACGGAGTGCAGCAGGACCCGAAACTCCATAATGAGTAATGAGCAAGGGCCCTTCTTGAAAGAGCTTTTTGGAAAGAGAAACGCGTGCAAAAGGAACGGAAATGCCGGACAGACCATATAACAATCCATCTTCTTTGATATCGTGTTTGCAATTGAGTGTAAACAAGGATGGGACAGGTTTTACAAGTTCATGTCCTAAATCTTGTGCCAATCCATATCCAGCCGGTGCGGAACCAGTAGCCAAAATCACGGCCGAAAAGCCTTCTTGCCTCCCATCCTTGTAGGTTATCGTGTACGTCCCATCTGGTTCGTGGACAAGAGATGTGACCTTGTGTCTTGTTTGAATATCGACACCTTCCTCCTGCGCCGACAACAGTAGTGTGTCCAAAATTGTTTGCGACGAATCCGTAATGGGGAACATTCGTCCATCTTCTTCCGTCTTCAATGTTACACCTCGATGTTCGAACCAATCCTTGGCCATACTCGGTGAAAATCGTTTGCGAAAAAGGCCATTCAATTCTTTGGTACCACGAGGATAGGATCCCAAAATGGTTGGTATGGATTTGGTCGTATCGTGCATTACATTGCATCGTCCACCCCCTGAAATTTTCACCTTTTGTAACGTACTACTCGTTGCCTCCAAGACAGTGACATGTATACGATCATTATCATCATCATGATCGGCGGCAGCAGCGGCAATGGAGGCAAAAATTCCCGATGCTCCACCACCCACCACTGCGATTCGTCGTCCTTGTGATGGGGATGAAAGAGCGGAAAGAAATCTTGTTGTCTTGAACATTGTGCCACAAAGTAACACCACCAAGATCCAATGAATTCTCCTTCGTCGCAATTTACGCGATGGTGGAGACATTGACAATACTACTCGCATTTCTAGCTGATGGTAGTAGGATTGTGGGTCGGATGGTGATGATGTGATGGCAAGAATGGAACGAAAGATTCAATTATCGGAAGACGTACCTACTGCAGCACTACAGTAGTTCCTTTCCAACAAGGAAAGCTAAGACAGTACATTCGACATCGTAAGAAGTTTGTTTGGAGAAGAGAATCTTCTGTGCCCAACGGACAAAGACGGTGCAACAAAATGGACGCAGCGACGTCTAGATTCCGAACTATTCATCCCTACACTCTATCTCGGTTGTATGCCTTCTTCTCTTCCATCTCTCCCAAGCTACAACAGCAACAACGAAAACAATAACCGTCTTGGGCAGACACCAAAAAAGCAGACAGCAGAGAGAAGAAGAGGGAATATTCAATAGCCACCCACCCAAACATTTAGCAAAGGGAGAGCAACTAAACGAACGAGCGAACACACTCTCCTACTAACAGAATGGCGGATGAAAGTGCCGTAGACGCCACCGACACCAGCAGCACCATCACCAACAATAAGAAGACGAAGCCCGATTCTCTCAATGTCAGCAAGAAAGGTCCAAAGCACGATTGGGTAGTCACCAGTGTCGATGAAGAAGTGGAGTACAATGAAGAAAAGACCAATAGTGGCCGTACGCGGAGGGTACGACATCGCAAAACCAAAACCAAATACAAGGAAGATACAGGGGAAGTCACTCGCCATTGTTGTATCATTTCCTGAAGAAAAGAAAAAGAAGAGAGTATACCAGACACATGGCTTTTTGGGAAGTCCTTTGGTGGCAGCCCTGTTGTTGCTTTCATGATTGTTGGCGTTGGTGATGTTGTTGGTGTATTCGGCCGGAAGAGAGAATTTGTCGTTCGGTTTCTTGTTTGCAGTGCTTGCAGAACATTCTTCGTAGCTCCCACTTTGTTGTTGTTCAGCTGGTGCTGACGATCATCCACGAATTGTTGCTATCGCAGTCCATAGGTTCCCATTTTAGTTTGACTTATCATGGCATGGGCCACCTGACTTTGCAAGGTGTCAATCTGGTTCCACATTGCCTCTTGTGGGTTCAGTTTGGTTCCAAAATCTTTGCTGCCGGTAGCTTCCACAGAAAAAGGAACGCTGGCAATGGGAACCACCACTGGATTAAGGAGATGTACGAAGCACTACTTTACCTTTTCCGACATGAGTATCGGATGTCTGTTGCTGGCAGCGAGGCTGCTCGGTGCGAGGCCAATAAAAATAATAAGAGATAGGAAGACAATTTGTTTACTAAGAAATGGGCAGTATCTATCTAGGCTGTTCGTGGCACTAGTTCGTGCCGCAGAAGTGCTGTTGTGATCCGACGATTCTCCTCTGTGCAACAGAAAGAACGAGGACAGGAAATCTCAGGAGGACATTCAAGCAGATCTTCCAGATATTTCTCTGCATTTCGCATATCACGAAGGCCAATCACGGACGCCCACATGTGACAACTGGAAGAAACTCCTTGATAGGCTTCGGATATTCGAATGTCGTCCGATTCATACTTTCTCTCAGTCCTTTGCCGAAGGTCATATTGCGCCTGCATAACAACAGAAAATCCTTGCTGTATGTTGGCATCCCTTGCAATGGCATTTCTTGCCAAATATCGTTCCAATCCACGGGAACAATACTTCTTGTCACGAAGGATTTTCCCCTTTTCCAGCATGGCTATTTCCTTTCTCATTTTATATTCGATATTGGCATTTTCTTCCTCCGAGAACCAGTAGTCTGTAGTCTCTTCTGTACTGAAATCACGCCACGATGCTATCTCGCTTTCTTCCACTGTGTCCGAAAAAGTGACAGTTTTAGTCGACTTGGCATCTCTACGCGAAATGCAGCTTCGCAGTCGCCACGGTTCTTGGTTCGACACATCACATTTCAACTTCGGAGTCATCGCACCAAAGAAAGGTTGTAGATGTTGGTCTATCGGCAGCATGTTGTTGTTCGGGTCTAGAATTGTGGAGATTTGTGGCCCAAAAAAGTCTCAGAAAGGCCAAAAGCTCATCTGTGAACCAATTCAAGAAATAATGCATACAGTCCCGGATATATCCCAGTGGGTCTTCTCAAAATGAACTCCTGACCATAAATAATGATTTTCAACCTATTCGACTGAGACATGACTGGAAGAATCTGTAGATTAAAAACACGAATGGTTCATGTACTTCAAGTGCTGGCGAAATTCGACGTCGACACTGGAACTCACACTATATATAGAAAGCTTTACAATGACTCGATATTTCGCTGTGGTGAAGCAGGAATGCCAGACTACTACCCACTCCATCCGAGTCGTCCACAGAAAGACTAGAAGCGAGGCAGCCACGATTGACCATTTAGTATTCACCAAAGGTAGCTAGGCATTCTTCTATGTCTACTCTTGGTGCAGACGAAAATTGCAGATGGACGAACGAGGAAGGAAAGCCGATGGAAGAGAAACAACATGATGTTCACAAAACTTCCTTAAAATAATGAGAAAGAAGCCGAATCTAGACTATGCTCTCGACGCTAGTTCGTGACGCAAAGGTGCTTTGACATCGCCCATTGGTGAACCCTGGACCTAACCCCTCAATAGGCTTCGGCTATTCGAATGCCATCCGATTCATACGCTCTCTGTCATTTACAGGCCATATTGCTCCTGCAGAACGGCAGAAACTCTTGCTGTACGTTGGCAGCCCTTGAAATGATGATTTTTGTCAAGTATTTTCCAACCCAAGGGAACAGTATTTCTTGTCACGAATGGTTTTCACTTTTTCCAGCACGGCTATTTCCCTTCGCATTCTAGATACTCTGCTTCCGAGTTCCAGCAATCTGTTTTTTGGTCGTAGATGTTGCTGTTTGGGTCTTGGAATTGTGAAGATTTGCTACACACAAATAAGCAAGCTTGCAGGTGTGCTTTTCATTCCAGTTTCTACCATATCACTCTTTTCAGGAAGTCATTACAACAATAAGAGAAGAGTCATAATTATAAGAACGCCAAGATTGTTGTGTGTTTCAGTAGTGGGTGAAGCTTGTGTGTGAAAGGAAAATGCTAAACGTCCACTTCCGCTCAAATTCCTTGATTCTGTATTCACAGAAGAAGTTCTTGGGCCCTTATGTTTGTGTACTTTCGTGAGTACAAGAACCAAATGGAAACTTTTGAATGGTAACGTTCTTTTTAGGTACTCTCTACTAGTAGTAGTACTGCAGTCATAAAGTGAGCGTAAAGAATAAGAAAATGCATACGCAGCTGTGCCAATCTCAGCCAATGTGTGAATGAAACACGCCTAAGGTGCTCTTCTTATGAAGATAAAACCAATTCAGATAGAGATGTCTTTCTGGCATTGTCCTCTTTCTCGTTGACCACCTAGCACTGGCAGGGAATGGTGGTGGCTGAAATCATTCTCCGACAGGTCTCCATCAATTAACCACTTGGGACTAGCCCCAAGACCTCATACACCTTTGCTACAACGATAGTTTCGCAACAATGGTACGATTTTGATTGTCAAGGTATCGGAAACAGCCATCGCTTGATCAAGGAGATGCATGAAGGACTACTCGAACAGGCAACGTTTCCGACGATACGGTTGGATGACTCTCCCTCCTAGTCATGAGTTGCTGGCTGTGAGGCCAAAACTGCAACATCAAGAGACGAAACCAGTGAATATTTGGAACCAGATTGAAGACTCCCTCGTACTAGTCATGAGTTGCTGGCTGCGAGGTCGAAGCAAAGGTCAAGAGAAAGAACGAGAATTCATGATTTTGTCTACCATGTTTTAACGCTGTAAATCGTATCTAGGCTGTTCTTGGCACTAGTTCGTTCTGCAACAATGCTTTGGCGGCCTGGTGCTTCTCCTCTGTGCAACAGATAGAACGCCGAGAAGGATATTCAGAAGGCCACTCAAGAATATCTTCCAGATACTTCTCTGCATCTCGCATATCCCGTAGACCGATCACAGACGCCCACGTGCGGCAGCCGGACGAAACTCCTTCATAGGCTTTGGCGATGCGAACGTCATCCGATTCGAAGTCTCTCTGTGTCATTTGCTGAACGTCATATTGCTCCTTCAGAACACTAGATACCCCTTGCTGTATGTTGGCAGCCCTGGAAATAGCGTTTTTCTTCAAGTATTGTTCCAACCCACGAGAACAATACTTCTTGTCATGCAGGATTTCCCCTTTTTCCAGCATGGCTATTTCCTTTCTCATTTTATGTTTGATTCTGGCGTACTCTTCTTCCGAGAGCCAGTAATCTGCAGCTTCTTGTAAACTGAAATCACGCCAGGAAGGAATCATGATTCCCTTCACTGAATTCGAAAACGTGACAAATCTAGTCGTATCCTTGTTTCTTATCGACTTGACATCGTTGCGTGGAATGCAGCTCCGTAGTCGCCACTGGTCCAGTTTGGGCGACTCGCATGTCAACTTTGAAGTCATCCTGTCAAAGAAAGGATGTAGATGTTGGTCTGCGCTTCGAATTGTGGAGCTTTTGTGTGCCACAGCTCTCAAAGGCTCTAGCACGCCCAAAGCAGTTGTGCACGGTTTCTCTGGTGCTTTTCTACGATGGGCTCTCCACTATGTTTCTTTTCTTTTATTAAATAAGAAAGATATTTCGGAGAGATACATATACATATGATTGCTGGGTTTTCAGTTCACGGCTCTAAATGACTGCAGTAGAATAGTCTTTGGGTTCGATATAAAATAGCATCATTTGTCAATCAGAAGTGATCAGAACTTAACGGGAAAGTGCTTTCATTATTTAGACCGAGCCCATAACTTTGACTGAGACAAGACTGGAGATTCGGTAAAATGTGGATGATTGGTGCTGGTAGTGGCGGCGGTGATAGGTTCGCGATTCAGCATGGTGTCAATGGCATTGTATTGCAAGAACAACTATCGCAAGCCTGACTGCGCTCACTTAGAATTCGAACTTGAACACTTTATACATATTATTAACTGTGCCTATAAACTCGTCGAACCAACTTGATTGAGACGTGGCGGCGGTGGTATTGGATTGCATAAATAAAACCGTGCTACTACTTGATAGTACTGCAAACTATCGCAGACTTGGCTTTGTATTTGTACGGCGATAGCAAGTACCTTATTAGATACTATTTTTCTTTCGTTCTTGTCTTCAATCTGGGGGATTTCCACCCTCATCTTGTCTATACCTGACATTCTGTAGTGTGTGTTTTCATTCTATACCAATAGTAGACAAAGAAGCCGTCGACAAAGAACAAAGATACGACTAGATTTGTCACATTTTCGGACTCATCGGCACGTGTTGCTACGGATGGGTTGAAAGCTCGACAGCTTCTGTGTCTACTATTGGTATAGAATGAAAACATACACTGCAGAATGTCAGGTATAGACATCTTTGCGGGTAGTGCAGTTTCATAGCCTGCTGCTGTTCATGTTTCGACGAATTGCATTTTAGCTTCAGAATCGTCATGTCAAAGAAACGTTGTAGATGACGTTCAAACGACATTTGTTGCTCGGATCTAGAATTTTGATGATTTGTGAGGACAAGGCTCTTGCAGCTTTCCCTGTTTTATTTTGTTTTTTTTCACCACGCGGAAAAACCGTCTAGCCAAAAAAACAATGTGGCTCTTTCAGTCAGGTTTCTTTGATTCTTAAGGGTTGGCGTGACCCTTATTTGACTTGGCTGGCTCGAAAAAACGTCAGACAGGCGCGACAACCAATCCAAACATGACTACTACTAGTAGTTTTCGGGCAACAACACACATGAAGCAGCGCACAACGACAACGTTGTCTCGAAGCTCAACGCCGTTGAATTTGGACACTGTTTCTCAGCAACAATTCATTCTCGTTCATTCTTCATCATGTTGACACGGCCATACTACCAACAGTTTGATACAGAAACGACTAACGGGCGAGTCCTTGACCTTGACTTAAGCTCCGTGGATGTAATATTCGATGAACTAGAGGAGAGCGAGAAAGATGCTCGCCAGAATTGGGCCACCACACTCAAACGTTTGATAGATCACTACCTTCCTGACGATATTGCGCTGCGTATCCCGACTCCGTTACTCCAATCGCAAGAAATAGTCTTGCAGCAGCGTATCGTTGCCCCCAAGCTCGCATTTGGAAAGGTGAGCTCCCGCAGTAAAAGGGCAGAACCAAGAAAAGGGCGCATGTATCCACCTGCAATTACAGTTTGGCCCGGTTTTAGAGACGAGGTTAAGGCTTTCAAGGGAAGCCCTTCCCTTGAACTCAACGAGAACAGACTACCAAGTTTTTCACATGCGCTCCTAAAGGCTGCCGATTTGAATGTGAAGGAGGAAATTTACGAGCAAAACTTCTTGGTCTCAAATCTGCGGGAATTTTTGGGCCGGAGTAAGCTGATTGGTGAGATTGCCGAAGAGAGTGGGGGCATTGGAAAAATTGACTTCAACTTGATCAAGCCCATTGTTGCGGACCCCAAAGGGATTGCCACATCCAATGAAATAGCGGTTGTCTGTGAATCAAAAAGTACACACAACCTTCTTCTCCCACTTGCAGCGACCGATACTGTGCGCAAGTACAATATGGCCTACAATGCGGTTGGGAGAGACCAGAATCCTCGCACAGTGGAATGGGTGAACATTTGTCACCCACTGGCTGAACTTGTGGGATACATGGCCAACAACAAACGGCGCTATGGAGCTCTGACCAGCGGCTCACGGACTTACTTTGTCCGCATTGAGAAAGTACGCAGACGTGACTCTATGCAAATCAGTGATGTTTTTTTTGTAGGAGAAGAGAATTATCTACGAGCATGGGCCTACATGTACAAAAGCGGATGTGACCAAATGGAGGATTTTGTCGCACCAGCGTCTTGGCTTGTAGCAAGTAAGGACAGCCAGACTCCCGAGAGAGTGGGCAAGAAGCGCCCCCCAACTGGAGACACTAGTGGAGGTGGGAAGGAAAAGAAAGCTCGCCGTGGTGGAGGTGGGAACAAGGCAGCTGGCCGGGGTGGGGTGCATGGGGGCCGAGGCAGAGGCGGGGGTGTCCAAGACATCCCCCATATCGCGTTTGGTGATGTTGATATTGTCGGCATCCTTGGATTTGGACGTAACGGATCTGTATTTAAGGTATGCTGGCAAGGAAAAACAGTTGCCATGAAACAGTTCGACGTCGGAAAAGATGGAGACAACGGGTTTAACAAGGAGGTGGAGGCGTACAGGAAGCTACAGGAGGCATGGGGCGTTCTGGTGCCGAAACCTTTGTTCTTGAGTGAATCTATCTCTGGAGGGGTC